>JAAGKR010002336.1:0-26169 GCA_011419295.1 Clarias macrocephalus | reverse complement strand
ACACACACACACACACACACACACACACACACACACACACACACACACACACACACACACACACACACACACACACACACACACACACACACACACACACACACACACACACACACACACACACACCCCAATCACCACAATCCATTAGGGTGCACGGTGAACAAGAGATGAGTTTAGATGACATACTTTCATTTATTGTCCATAACCACTTTTCAGTTCAAGGTTCCAGTGGATGTGCGGTCAAAACATAAGAGAAGGCAGAAATACAACCTGGATGGATAACCAATAATCTATATGAGGATTTCAAACATTCTGGCTTTAAAGCAGTAACACTGTAAGAGATGTACAGATATATTTTTGTTTGTACCTGCACACAATATCTTTTATTATTATTATTATTATTATTATTATTATTATTATTATTATTATTATTATTATTATTATTATTTAAAAAATCAGTAATCCTATTTTATTTGATCCTTTTCCCCATGGTGCTACATTGACCCAAACCCCCTATGCTTATGTTCATCTTATCTCATGTACATCCCTGATATTAGAGGCACTTTAGAGTACCAGGAGAAATCCAACATGAACACGCACATTTATTAAAAGCTTAGATTCAATCCCTGAACCTTAGAGACGTGACCTTTAACAATATCTCAAACATCACACAACAATCCAAACTTACTTACGCATTCTATACTATGTATAGAGATGGCATGGTGTATTTGCATACACATTCAATCACACACTATGAGCAATTTTGAAATCTGCATGTCTTTTGACAAAAAAAACAAAGTACCCAGAGGAAATCCACCAAGCACAGGGAACAGACAGACCTGAGGTGGGAATTAAACCCTTGACCCTGGACGTGCAAGGCCTCAATGCTAAGTTACTCTCACTCTCACCCACTCATTCTCTATACTGTTTATTCTGCCCAGGGTTGCTGGAGGCCTAGAGCCTATGCCAGGGGACTCAGGGCACAAGGTGGGGTACATCCTGGAATCAGTGCCAGTCCATTGCAAGGCATACAATCTTGCACACACTCACTCACATAATCTGGTCAATTTGGAAATGCCAATAGTAGAAATCTGTTTCAGAACCATGGACAGCACAGTACTTTACATTTCTCGCTCCTTCTGTCCGATTCCCAACCATCCCAACCAACCCAATTTCTCTACAGGTAGGGACCACCTCAACAGGGTGCATTCATTTCAGAGGAGCAGTGGGTTTACATTCATTCTTTCCCAGACTGTTGAGCTTTTCACTCTATCGAGGAAGGTAAACCAGATATAAACGTATTCACACTGAGAAATAAAATCATGCAGAGCCTGTGGTTGCAAAGCAGGCTCAAATCATCACTCCTCTCCTCTTGTAAATGAAACTGAGTATGATATATTTCTGCTGAAATGCTGTTTGGTTTTTGCCAAACATGGCACTGGACATAAGGCCAAACAACTCCACTTTGGTCTCATCTGTCCATAATACAATGTAGAATCATTCTGCTGTTTAAATCCATGTTCTTTCTAGATAACACACTCCTAAATGCTTCAAACTAACAAACTGCCAACACTTCTGTTTTTATAGAGGTTTGCACACCTGCTGTTGATCAATTAATCAAGGGCTCATGATTAGCAGCGCCTGACTGCAACTTACCCTTTTAAATCCTGTGGAAGCAGTAAAGGGTTACTTTATTAGTCAGTGATGCCCATATCTTTTCCACACTTGAATTAGTAAGTGAGTTCCCTACAAAAGACATAAAATTTGAGCCTTTGGGTTAGATTCTGGAATGGATAGGAAATCTTATATTGTGGCAATTTTACACATAACCTCTGTGACCTCACCAACAAAGCTATTTTACACAACACACTCATGATGCTCCTGAGCATCTCCTGACATGCCTTATGAATGCACTTCAATTTATGTACTTTTTTTGTACCCAATACTTTTTAAAAACGATAAAATCACACAGATTTCTTTTAATTAACAAGCCCCCTGTCCCCTCCTAATTCCCTCTACTGTCTTGAAAATAGAGACTTTTATTTCATTTCATTCAAAATCAATATGAACTATAATCAATAAACTCTTCCAAAACCTTATAAGTTTCATGTTACAGTTGAAGAAATGTATATAGACTACTTAAAAAAAATAGTAATAATACAAACAAAAATAAATAAATAATTGACAGCAAAACAAGATTAATGTCATTTTTAACCTATACTCATTTTGGGCAAAAATATTTTCTGCAGGCACACAAGGTCATCTGCAACAAAACATTTAGCTGAAAACCACTATATATTCTTCTTTCAGAAGCTTTGAACTATAACTAGCACTGGTTTTGCTGTTTTTGTATCATTTTTAATATTTCTTGTGATCTTTAACAAGCTTTGTAATTAAAAAGGTTTTGTATGCATCAATAAACACCTTTATCTTATTGTTATCTTAACAAGTTGCTGCCTTAACTCACTATTAAAACCAAAAGCATGAGTTTGACACTAAGTTGCAAATTTACATCCATACATTTAATAACAGGCTCATGAATCTGTTGGGATTTATAATTTACATTTATACAACAATATTTAATAACCCCACCCTGTAACCCACAGCACCCAAAGCATCTCCTGCCAACATCATGGTGCCAGACACAACAGCGTCATGCCTGGAGCGCCCAGAGCTGATCCAGCAGCACTAGGGGAACATACACAATATTGGACGTGATGTTTTGTGTTTGAATTTTATGGCTTAACAGTGCATGTATACCATGTGAAGTATGTATTTTACTGACAAATGTAGTAGTCAGTGAATGAAAAAAAAAGATTTAGTGTTTTTTGATAGCCTTGGGTGAGAAGCTCGCATTTACTAAAAGGTAATCATTTTCTTTGCTTGATACCTAACCAGTTCAGGTTTAAATTATCTTCCAAAAGGAAGACAAAAAATGTTTTTAGGACATCAATGGAAACATTGTGCATGAGTCTTTAATAACACACACTTTTAAACAGCAACAACAACAACAACAACACTAATAATAATAATAATAATAATAATAATAATAATAATAATAATAATAATAATAATGTGTGTGTGTGTGTGTGTGTGTGTGTGTGTGTGTGTGTGTGTGTGTGTGTGTGTGTATAGAAATATGTATGTATGTATGTATGTATGTATGTATGTATATAATACAACTGAAAATTCCTCGTTTATTTATTAGTTATGTGTTTATGTGTTACAACTTGTATTCTTACCTAATTAATACAAATATACAAATTTCATAGTATTTTATAGGAATAAAATAAACTTTTTTAAATGAAATAATTTAAACTCAATATCTCACCAACATACCAAAGGTGGAATTGCAATTCATTGTCATAATAACAGCAGGAGTAAGGTCAGGTGCTCAGAATAAATAGTGAAAACAAGAAACAAAAAACAAGCCAGAGGATTTTTACATACTGAACAAAAGGCTTAGAATCAACACTAGTGTAACTAGGAGCAATAAGTCACACTGAAAGTTTTGTCTATTTATAGTAGGTAAGTGTGTGTGTGTGTGTGTGTGTGTGTGCTCGCATGCGTGTGTGTGTGTGTGTGTGTGTGTGTGTGTGTGTGTGTGTGCTCGCATGCACGTGTGTGTGTGCTCGCATGCACGTGTGTGTGTGTGTGTGTGTGTGTGTGTGTGTGTGTGTGGGTGGGTGGGTGGGTGGGTGACTAAAGACAGGTTAATTGGGTTAGAAGTCTGGTGATTGTGTCCTGATGAATGGGTGACATGGCTGAACATATGAAGTGGTTTGTAGTTATTGTAGGTTCACTACTGGGAAAAAGTCTGATGTATTTTTGTACTTATGTAGAAGTAATGCTTCAAAACATTTCTGGTGGAAAATGATGAGAATAATAATACACACTCACTAAACTGTACCTTTCTTTGTTGCTTTTACCTTGTAACCCTTGGTATCCATCTTTCACATTGAAATGTGGATTTGGCGTACCTTTAAAAAAAGCTACTAAAAGGTATAAAAGGTTGAGTTGTGGTTTAGGGAGGAAGGTAACTCATTGTTGTTGTTTTTTCCTCAAAACAACAACAACAACAACAACAACAATCATCATCATCATCATCATCATCATCATATCTGATCAGTTACGTTCTTGAAAAATAATTAACTTTTTAGTTTAATATATAAATTCTTTCAGCTATGGGATGCAATGGCAGATGTAAGTACAGACAGAGTTCATTCGAAAAAAAAACACCACAACTATGAAATAAGGATGATAATCATGCACTGTGGGCACACATTATGAAACACACAGAAGCATTTTAGACTTAATGTAAATAGTGGTGCTAATCATGATGAACATGGCACTACTGTGACTTTATTTACTTATTTATTTGTTAGTTTGTTTGTTTGAAGATTTTGACACAAGAGTTATAAATGTATTTTTACCCAGCTCTGTTCTTTAATTGAATGTCCAATAAAGCATGTTGCTAGTTAAGACCAATAACCAGCCTGTATACATTAAGCTAGTTGCAACAGGATATAGAAATAGAGCATCAATGAGCTGAGAACCCATCCTCTTTACCCCAGTGTAATGGCCTCAGGTAGAAGCAGACTGAGACTATGAGCTCATCTCTGTAGCCTTAAATAATCCAGAGCACATGATGTACTTCTCTTTCAGCCAAACATGCATCATAAATCAATGAAGGACTTTTGGACTAGACAAGAATGAGAGAAAGATGAAAAAAAATGAACTAAAGAAAATGTCTATAAAATCAGATTGCATAAGTGAGAGGGTTTTTGTACAAGCTGAGATGTCTGAAGACTTGGCTGAGAATTAGGTTGACATTATTTCAAGAATGTGAGGAAATTTAAGATGTCAGGTGTTCTGGCATCATGTGGTAGAGCTGAATTTTGAATTAGGTCTGTGCTTTCATTCAGAATCACATGCCTGGCAGGTGTAGAGATCTGAAAGCACCCCTTTGAGCAAGAACATGACTGTGAGAGGTTCTACAACAAGGAAGGAAGACTGAGCTTGTTTTATTTCCATCAAATCCACACTAATGTCTAAACATCAAAACTAATAGTGAGTAGCATACAGGCAGCACAGTTCAACACAACTGGGGGTGTCGTTACAGGAAAACAATCAACAAAAAGATGTGATAAAATGCAGTTAATGTCCATTAATAGTATATTCTCAAGTGTTTTTTTTTCTTTCTCATATACTACAATATGATAAATGGGGGAAAGTTGTAATAAGAGTATAGACTGTTTTTTTTTATTTTTTATCTTATATCCTGTCACTTATTATACGATGGCAGTAGCCACAAAACGCAAAGCATGTAAAGCCAGTCGATCGTTTTGAGTCGCATCAGAAGGCAAGATTGTAGAAAAGTAGGAAAGTGATATCTGCCATCTTCTGCATAGACAAGCTCCGATACACCCATATTTGGCTAGTGTTGCTGTGATTGACCATTTTGTGACTATATATATATATATATATAATTTATTGGGCGGCACGGTGCTGTAGTGGTTAGCACCATCGCCTTGCACCGCCAGGGTCCGGGTTCGATTCCCGTCTCTGTGTGCATGGAGTTTGCATGTTCTCCCCGTGCTTGGTGGGTTTTCTCCCACAGTCCGGGTACTCCGGTTTCCTCCCACAGTCCAAAGACATGTAGGTTAGGATAATTGGCGTTCCCAAATTGCCCGTAGTGTGTGAATGAGTGAGTGTATGTGTATGTGTCTGTGCCCTGCGATGGATTGGCACCCTGCCATGTGCCCTAAGTCTCCTGGGATAGGCTCCAGGCCCCCTGTGACCCTGAATACAGGATTAAGCGGTATAGATGATGAGTGAGTCAGATATATTTATTGTTAATTGAAAAGTCAGGAAATCAAACCAGGACAAAACATATCCAAGTAAACTGAATCAGGCAGAAAGTCATGGAGAAAAGAAAAGTACATACAAGAAACTTGGTTCATATTGAACTAGCAACTAGAAACCAACGAGTGTGGCATGGACTCATGGTAGTTTAAGAATGTTGTGGCTGGGCCAGACTCAATTAAGGTCAATGAAGCTTTATTAATGAAGCATGAAATTTTTTTTTCAAAATTGCAGACAATAGTCACATGATCAACAAATAACATTGTCTATAGAAAAGTTGATAAATCAAAAAACAAACAAACAAAAAAAAACTGAAATGAGTGAAAAGGCAAAGAGTGAAAGAAAGAGGTCTTAAACTAGTCAAGACCAGTAAGATCAGTAAGATGGTAAATGTCAACGTGTCAGTGGTAGTGGGTGTGGTAGTCCTCGGTGGTTATATTTGTTGTTAGCCTGGTGTTCTGGTGATCTGGCTTCAATGTGACACAATAGGTTCTGTAGATATTTAATATTTAAAGTATAAAATTTTAGAATTTTTATGAATTTCAGTACCAATGTTGATTGGATGAAATTAATCTAAACATTTTAACATGCTTCTTTTTGCAATTACTGTGCAGTCTTAGAAAACCAAAAATGGAACTTCTTTTGCTAAATGCTGGTGGCTGGGATTTTAGCAACATGCTCAACATGCAGGATGACGTCCCTCTGCACCACTGTGATTTGTACAGTTGCCTGTCCACGTGCCTTGAGAACACAGAAGCAAACACGTCATCGCTTATTATCATTTTCGTTCACGAGTGCACCGACTATGACGATGTGACCTTGGCATGCTTCATGCGCTTAAAACACGCTCTAAATGACTCCTGTCTGCCACCCAAAATACCGCACTAAATGTCATAATAATGGCTGTCCACGGGGCAATTAAATGGGCCATTCATTTTGGTGGTGCTGTCAGACGTCTCATTTTAATATCCTGGTTTTTCAGACAGTGCTAAATGCACGCCTTTGTGTGTGCTCATGGATTTAAAAAAAAAAAAAAAAAAAGAAGAAAAAAAAATCCTCCAGGACAGCCATCAGTGTTCGTTAAAAGTGAGATTAATGTGGCCATTTACACACAGGGCTATGGCTCTTTTATGTCAGACCCTCAAACCCCAGTGTCCACTTTCCAGTAATGAGTCAAGTACCGTGACAGAAGACTGTCAGCTGAAAAGGCGACATTGAGACACGAACGTTATAAAAGCCCCATTAGTTGACAGACATCCATATCATAGATGTCAGAGCCAGAAATTGTACCTGTTGGAGCTGTCAGTGCAGGCATGGTGAATAAACCTATTTTGGCACGAGCAGCATGACCAAGTTGTGTGTGTTTTTTATTATTATTTTTTTTTTCATTGCAATGATTGGTGTGTACATGAACAGAGCAAAAGGTCTCAGACTGGGGTGCACAGATTGGAGTGATTTTTAAATTTCAAGGTTCTTCCTTGTGACAATTTTGTGCTCTAAAGGAAAACATTCAAAGATACAAATCTTTAACTCTAAATGCCTAAACAAGCCCACTCTTTGATTAGGTTTTGTTGTAAGAACTAGATAAATGCATAATAATGTGCATTCAAAAAGTCCCTCTGCAGTGGCTGTGTAGAGTAGGTGAAATATTTGTTTAATGAAACTCATTATTATTCTCATTCATGTATTTATTTATTCAATCTCGCACAGTATCGTGATGTAGTATTCTTGTCTTCTGAAAAGCTCCTTGAAATTTTCCACAAACTAAATCCATGTATTTATCATCAGCTTTAAACATGTGCTCAACCTTCTTTGATGGTTAAAATTTTAACAAAAAATACATAGGCGATGTTAAGCAAAGAACTCATGTACAGTGCAACAGACTGGTGGCGGCAAACAAGAGCTCATCAACGCACTACTACTGCTCTACGCGGCCGCTGGGGAGAGACTTACTGAGAGGCGCTATAGTATGTGATATACAGTGATTGAAAAGTAAAATTAGTGTGGTGTAAATTTATAGACTCAAATTAACACATCGATCTCAGGGGAACAGTTGTTCTGTAGTGGTGCCTGAAAGAATCTGAAAAATTTGAAATTGTTACTTTATCCTTTTTTTTGTTTGTTTTTACCATAGCTGTTGTCATGTCTCTGATTCCTCTTATTGTGACAAACCTTACAAAGCGCTCATGAGAATAATCACATGAAATGAAGAAATTTCATCAAATCTGTCAAATTTTGGCAAACATTTCTCATGTCGTATTATGTTTCACAGTTTTCATGTTTCTGGTAATGTGCTGCACATGGTTTTATTTTTCATATGTCATGTTGTCCCATGACTCGTCTAACATTTTCACATTTTTGCACATTTGAGGTTTGACACATTGAATCTCCTTCCTAACATTTCTTTGTGATAGATCTCTTCAACAGAGGTAGCAGAAGTACACAAACACCATACTGAAGTAAATGTACAAGTACTTGCCTAAAATGTACTTACAAACAAATCTGTGCGTTCACAATGACCTGCCAGTAATTTCTGTAAATTTGAACTGCATGGACTGATGGAATTGCTTTGTTTCTGTTCTTCCCACATGGGGCGTAGCGCAGTTGTGATATAGTGGGAGTGACAATGTTTGTTTAGAAAATCATTCATTTTTTGTGTGATCACCATGTGAAAATTAATGAATCTCTTTTTAAAAAGTAATGGAATAAAAGTGTAGATTTTTCATCAAAAGAAGTAGAGATAAAAAAGTGTCAAGTGCAGTACAGATACATAAAAAAATAAAAAAACCCTGAATACTGTACATAGTAGTTGTACTTTGTTACTTGCCACCTGTGCTCATCAGTGAACTTTAACTGAATGGGAGACTACAGCAATCATGTGAACTTTTACAACCTCCAGGATATTATTATCTCAATGGAAACTTAGTATGTCTGAGGTAAATTATGTCAAATGTGTCAAAGGCGGCCGAGGGGTCATCTTCAAAGAAACCATGTCCCTGCCTCATGGACCTTCTGGATTGTCCATCCCTTCAATTTTTTTTTTTTTTCAGATTTACCCACAGAATCTAGTTCACCATCACAGTCTAGTTCATTGATGGCTACACAACTGTTTGTAAATGTCAACTTCTCTTTTCAATCTCTTATGAATGAAATCCCAAGGAGCTAAAATAATTCATGATGGATGAAGTCCCTTACCTCAGATGAAGAGAGGAGCCATGGGCTTGGACATGGCGGTGATGATGTTAAGCTGCTTCAGATTAAGCATTGAAACATTTGTGTATGTGTTGGAAGTCTAGTTGGTGCCAAAATGGTGCCAAGAAAACAACTGCTGCGTCTTGTTATATATCCTGTTCCTAAAAATTGTAAATATTCATAATGAACTATAATACATTTTTAAGATAGAAATATGAATATAAATCTTGGCACACGTTTATCAGCTCGCAGGCATTTAACAGCATTTTCCACTCTGTTGATTTGTTTCTGTGGTCTCTGCAGAATGATGCACATAACTGGAAGGGGAATCAAAGACTTGAGCTGGAACATGTTGATTTTTAATGAGCGCCATCACTTTATAAGAACGTTACAGGGCTAAATGTTATTCTGGGGTTTTGTGTCAAACATTAGCAGATCGCTCGAACACTGTGGCTTCATTTCAGCTCTGTTGGATCAATTCCTGTATTGATTTCAAGCAAAAAGGCCTGGCTAAGAATCTCTGGAGTCTGTGTTTAACTATTCTGCCTAAGGCAGGCAGGAGGATTCATTATAAAAGATGAAGTGCTTTGTGGAACAGGGTTAAGTCCTGTACAAATGGCTTGTTGCATTCATTCTCTGTCTATGGTGAATTGAGCTTGCGTATGGATTTAGGAAGGTTATGGAAAGTGATTCCAGGTTGGAGCACTTGTATTGATCTAACGGAAGTCAAGCATGCATGCTTGTTGTCTGCGATCTGTTGGGTTTGACATTTCAGATCCAAATGTGTATCTAGACACACATGATGTGGATCGGTCAATTGAGGAAATATTGTGCGTGGTTTCTTTGAGACACATGGGTAATAAAAAAAAAAAAAAAAACTCATGCCAAAAATATTATGTCGAAATTCTTTTGGTTATATCACTGTGAATTTTGCTAAATGCTATAGTTTCGTCACAGTGGCTAAATCAGCTTGCAGTGGTATTTAAGTAAACAAAAGTAAACTATTGAGAATCAGTAATATGTTAGGAAAGGAGTTGTATACAGTGCATCCGGAAAGTACTCACTGCACTTCACTTTTTCACATTTTGTTATGTTGTCGCCTTTTTCCAAAACGAAATAGATTCATTATCTACAATTCCTCTCCAATTTTAATTCCTCCCCAGCATGAAATAATTTTGTTTGAAATCTTTGCAGATTTATTTAAAGAAAAAACTGAAAAAAAAAAAAAATACACGTACGGTACATAAGTATTCACAGCCTTTATCATGGCGCTTAAAATTGAGCTCAGGTGCATCCTGTTTCCACTGATCATCATTGAGACGTTTTTACGACTCGATTGGAGTCCACCTGTGGATTCAATTCAGTTGATTGGACATTATTTTGAAAGGCACATGTCTATATAAGGCCCTATAGTTTTAACTGGATCGTATCGATGCACAGATCTAGGGAATGGTACAGAAACATTTCTGCAGCATTAAGTTTCCAGATGAGCACAGTGGCCTCCATCATGCATAAATGGAAGGAATTAGGAACCACCAGGATTCTTCCTAGAGTGAGCCGCCTGGCCAAAGTAAGCGGAGTCAGGTTTAAGTTGTGTGCTGCGACAGATTTTAGTTCTGCTCTGTACAAATAAATAAAGCCACAGTGTATATTCTGTGCTTGAAAATTTTCCACATGTACAGACCCTATGAATGATATCACTGGACAGTTTCAATGATGTGCACTGGTCCTCTTCTTTTTATGTAGGGAGCAGATTCTACATTCTTTCACAGGACAACAGCTCATATTGATTAGATGTCTCTGTGGATTAGTGTGATCAGCCGAGAGTGATAAAGGCAACTTCCATCATGTCTAAGAGATGCACAGAGCACAGCATCCTGCAGGCTCAGCTCCAATGTTTTTTTTAGGCCTTGTGGTTGAATAAATGTGTTTATTTAACTTTCGTTAAAGTCCATGCACACACAGCTTTGTTTCCATCATCTGAAAAGCTGCCATCAGATACAAATTACATCTGTGTCTCTCAATCACATCAACACCATATATCGTTCTTTCTAACTATAAGGTGATGCTGACACATTTTGTCATCTGCGTCTGAAAGCTGATAATGAGTTTATGTTAGTAAATTGGATTATGGTCTCTGAAATGATGCTTTCTAGGAACTATGGACTGCTCAGCATAGACATATGTCCTTCCACCCACTCAGTATTGATCCTACAGTTTAAAATGCATGACATGTTCATCAAAAATCATTAATCTGTCATACAGGTGTACTAGGTCATGGAGAGAGCTTGCACTGACTTGTCCTCTTTAGTTAATCATGCTCATTTATGCAATAATTCCTCCACAAACCACAAATGCTTTCCACTTGAGCTACATGATTAATTAGCTACTGTAAGTAGTGATCACATAGTACATACCATAAACAAGAATTATTCAACTCAAACTTACACTAATAGTACTACTATGTTTTTTTAAAATAATAATTTTATTGCTAGTAAAGAATCTGAACAGATGAGAATTTAATGCATGAAGAATAAAAAAAAATACTTTTTTGTCTTATGGGTTTTTAACTGTAGTTCTGTAGTAATCTGATTGGAAGAGAGTCATTGCATGTGTGGTGAAATAAAAAAAACAATAGCACTGGGATATTTAACTATATGTATGACAAGTGTTCTAACAATCATCATTTACGCTAACTGTCAGATGCAGCAGTGAAAGTAGGTCGGTACAGCCAGGGGTACTGAGGAGAGAGCAGCATCCTGCCAAAACCCACATTCAAAACCAAGATTTAAACACTTTGTCTCCTTTGTATTTACTTCTAAGTTGTTTAGAATTGCTTCTGAACTGTCCATGTATTTGTTGTTGTTCACTAGCTTCTAACACCAGGCTGAATCCCAAATTTCTCTCTAACCACTGATTATGGGCGCTACTAGATTTTCTTTTAATACTATTTGAGATTTAGAACCCCAAAGGTTATGTGATATTCTAAAGCGCTGCACAAGTGTAAATTTAAATAAATAAGTTATTATTATTATTATTATTATTATTATTATTATTGTTGTTGTTGTTGTTAATAATAATAATAATAATAATAATAATAATAATAATAATAATGTTGTTAATAATAATAATAATAATAATAATAATAATAATAATGTTGTTGTTGTTGTTGTTGTTGTTGTTGTTGTTGTTGTTATAAGCCCCCTTTCAGCTACATATAACCACGTAAGAATTTACAAAAAATAAATAATTTGAATTAAAAAAAAATTTCCCTAATCAGGGAAATTTTATCCCTGCTAGGCTCTAACTGTCGGTCACTCACTCTGCCAGTCACAGTTAATTAGTTCCATCAGTGGTGCAAGGATATGTAACATAAACAAATCATAAATACTGTAAATCATAATCTCTTGGGAATAACTGGTGCATGTACTTCATCAGCATATTGTCTAATGTCGCTTGACACTAATCATCAAACAAGACACATGTAGGAAGTTTGTTTTACATGTGCTTTTGAGTTTTTTTTTTCATCATCTATACTACATAATCCTTGTATACAAGGTTATCATTGCTATAGTAGATAACTAATGAAACAAACTTTTGCTGTTGTTTTGACTAATCTGGCTAAGAAGTATTTAGATTTTTATTGATTCTGCTCTTATTGAATATTTCTTTTTTTTATATATATATATATATATATAATATTTTTCTCTTGTGTTTTTGACCCTTCTCCCAGGTCGCCACAACAGATCTCATCATTTGAGCTATGAATATTGATGTTAATATATTGATATATTATTGACAAATAAACACAGGTTTTATGCTGTATGCCCTTCCTGCCATTTCTCTTTCTATTGTGCCAATTCCATATTCTTATGTGTTTTGTTTATGTTACATGTGCTTTGTTTTTGATTTTCTTCTTTTTTTTGTCTGTCCAAATCTTGTCATTGATTGTCTCCATAATATGCTATTGACACTTTGCATGTCTTCACTTGCACCTTGATCATTCTGTATTTACTGCAAGTCCTGTCACTTATGTGTTTTAGTGTAAAGTAAGCATTCAGTATATCATTACTCAAAGTTTCTTTATATTGGCACTTTTCAATGTTATTTTTATAGCACTTTTAATAATGGTCTTTGTCTGCAAAGTGGCGGCACGGTGGCTTAGTGATTAGTACTGTCGCCCTGTACCTCCAGGGTCCAGGTGTAATTCCGTCTTGGTTTGAGGGGAGTGCATGGAGTTTGCATGTTCTGTCAGACTCAGGTCTTGAACCCGGGTCTCCGGGGTGAGGGTTGAGGATTTTACCACTGAGCCACGGAGGGGATAGGGTTGGACCCAACTGAAACACACTCAAGGCAGAAAATCTCAGGCAAGATAGATTTATTTTTTAAAGATGTAAAAAAGGGTTCACAGGAAGCTTGTCATCAACAAAAGTTCTTCTCATTCAGAGGAATAAAATAATTGACAAAATAATAAACTCTTAAATGAAAGCCTCCACACGAGGAGAAAACAACCAGGTAATGAACAATCAAATCATAAAAAGACTGAGGAACTTACAACAGGACACACAGAGGAGGGACTCAAAAACCAAGTGAATAAGAGGGGAGAAAGTGAACGGCTTAAATATACTGGGGGAAACAAGACACAGGTGATCTGAATAACTAATGAGACAACACAATGAAAAACTTGGCCTAAGGGGAACACAAATGACCTCTAGAGGCCAGGGGGCAAACTACAGGAGGAGCAAAAGGCTGACATGTTCTCCCTGTGCTTGGTGGGTTTTTTCTGGTACTCTGGTTTTCTCCCACACTACAAATACAGGCATATTGGGGGGGGGGGTAGGCTCCAGGCACGCATATGATGAATCAGACATGTCCATGGCCACTAAATCCAGTAAGATTTCAACTTTGCATTATGATTTTTGCAAGTTTTGCCCTTTGATTGTTTTGTTTTTTTTCTGATTGCCAAACCTTCTGCCTGTTTTTGTTTTTAAATGTATTTGTCTTTCCCTTTATTAAATATGCTAATTACATTTTCATATGCTCTGATCCATCTTTCAATTCCATGCATTCAAGATAGCACTTGAATTACAAGGTGATTTAAAATTAAATAGTTTATGCATTGGTCCAAGTTGTATGATGCATATTTTTTTATTGTTTACTTAATTCTAAATTAAAAATCTAAAACAATTATTAAATAATTATGTGAATCTAATTTTAAAAAATCCTAAAGCAGCTTTGCCATAGTTTGCCATAGTCTTGAGCTGATTCATACATTGTATCTACTTATATTTCAGAATGTAAGAGTTATCATTAACCTGTCATTTAAAAAAAAGAGAGATTACACCCTGAATGGAAGAAGTAAGCTTTAGAATTTAATTTGTACATTGATTGAAATCAAATTCTTTTTGTCTGCTTTAATTTGTTGAATTTACATAATTCTGATTAAAAAAATAAATAAATAAAAATCAGGTAGTATAATGTCTAGTTGTTCTGTAGTACTGATTTATGTATGCCTCACCCTTATTTGAATAGTCCTTTATAAGAAAATACAGTGTTTCCTCTTTCTGCTACACAGGCATAAATTATTGATGAAAGTACATGTATGAAGAATGACTAGATCACTGCACTTTATCAGAGGGCATAGAGGGTGTATCAGACCCTGAGGCTGGACACGCACACACACACACACACACACACACACACACACACACACACACACACACACACACACACACACACGCACGCGCACGCACACGCACGCACACACACACACACACACACACACACACACACACACACACACACACACACACACACACACACACACACACACACACACACACACGCAAGGTGATTTCCCTGCCGTAGACGGTGATTTTTAATATCTGTGGTGACTGTTGGAAAAAGCAAATATTACTCACCTGGGGTTTCAAATCAAGTTCCTTTTTTGTCAAAAGGTTTATATATTGAGCTTCACTTCAAATGGTACCACAGTGCTGCAAATATGCAATATACTGTATAGATATATACAGCGATAAGCCATAACTTTACACACCTCAGGCATAAATGAGTCTTGGGTGCCCATGATCCTGTCAATAACAATTGATAAACATTGTTATTCGGTTTACCTGGTGGTGGTGTTGTGGCTGATCGGGGTACACATTGTAAGAAGTACACTTTGCTCATTTGTAAGATTTCTTTTTGCTGTAGCCTCTTGAAGCTGCGGGCCTAGAGAGAGCTAATTGGCCGAGCTCTCTCAGAGGGGTGGGATGGGAGGTACTTAGTGCTCCCACATTAATTACGACTCTCCAGCCAATCAGGGGCGTCTGTGAGCTCACGCCGGCGGAAGAAGTGGATAGCGCTGTCCTCCGAGTGTGTTACGTTGCTTAAAAAGGGTGCATGAGCAAGCAGTTGCATCATATGGTTTGGAGGAAACACGTGATAGTCTTCGTCCCTCGCAACTGTATGGTCATAGTAGGCTTAAAGTGGGAGCGCCCCTAGTGACGAGGAGGAATTGGATACAACTAAATTAATCCTGCCAACAACAACAACAACAACAAAAAAAGAAAACTGCAAAGTTTAGATATTCTGATACATAATCATAGTATATATTCGGATGAATAAAATTGTCACATAAATTTAAGAAAAAAAAATTAAATTTGCATGGGTTATATATATCTTTTTATTTACTTCTTATACATCTATTAGCAATAAACAGTACAAAAAGGTCAAATATAGTCTTAGGTAAGGTAAAATTATAAATCCTTTTTTTCGCTGAGTTGTTCCTATGAATGGGAACTTTCATTACTGTCAGCAAGTTTTATATTTTTCATTCAACTTTTAGCTTGTCACACACGCAAGCTAAAAGTTAGCAAGGTTAAAAAAAAAGAACATCTAGCTAAGACTAGGGGTTTGCATCGAGACTGGAATTCCATGGGATGCAACAAAAATAATGTGTGAGTAGAGTGTTTTTACTTTCATGTGAATGCGTGTTTTTGACGTTGCAGGAAGAATTTGCACCATAACTGCCTGGTCAGAGTCAAATTCAAATTTAAATCCAACTTTTATTTGTCACATATACAGTCGTACACAAAATGATATAAAGTGAAGTGCTTGTACAACCGCCCATGACCCAAAATAAATAAATAAATAAATAAATAAAAATAAAATAAAATATTTAAATAAAGCATATAAAATATGAAATAAGAATCCTGAGGTTGTGGAACTGTCCGAGCTCGATTTCCCACACAATGCTGACACACTGCTACCATTTCAGCTTCTTTGTTACCCTCTCATTTTTTATTGGGTTAAAGGCAAATGAAAATTCTAATAATTAGGCAGCTTGACACAGAAAAAGATATATTATATATTTATTAATTTAGATATATAAATATATATATATATATATATATATATAATATATATATATATATATATATATATTATTTTTTTTTTATATCATTGCATTACCCCTGATTTCTGTAAAGCAACAAGGACTTTCTAGACGCCAGATGTGCTATTCTTCCTTAATTTACATTGAATTATTCATATTATTAAACACACTATACAAATAGTACAAAAATGTTCAGTTAGCTATTTTATTAACTGTTTGTCCTTTCTATTACAAACAATTTGGAGCACTTTTTATTTATTTGTTTATTTTATTTTTTTTAAGAAAATCAATTCAACAAGTACTTTAAGAATTGCTTCCCGGAGAAACCTCTTTGAACAGATTGTCAAACAGCTCCTTCATAAATGTTTCAAAACTGAATTGTGTATTAGCGAGTGTGTTTGGGGAAAGGATTTCCCTGACAGGCACCACTGATGCTTTCGTGTTCAAGCCGGCTTATTTCAATTTGCTCGTGGCCTCCTGTTCTGCCCTTTGTCAGATTGTGTTTCAGCACAGTGAAATGACCGTGGCCATGCTACCCTTTTACACTACGAAGAGCATGAAATTGGTATTATGGTGGAGGTAATGCTCGCCTCTCCTTCCTGTGTTCCTTTTGCCCTCTGTAAACTGCCTATTAATTGTGTTTGCCATTAAAAGACCCCGAGGTGGCTCCTGTCTGTAGTGTTGTGTGTGTGTGTGTGTGTGTCAGGTTAATTTGACTGGCAAGTGTGACAGGGCTGCATGAATTTCAAATGTCGATCACTCCTCGAAAAAAAAAAAATGATTGACGTCATTGCACTTCAGATTTTACATGTCACCATCTGCCATTTAGATCGCACCTTCAAACCACTGATCAGATACATTCTATAGACTATGTTATATATTATATAACATGCAGTATTAAATATTTACAGCACTTTAAGAACATTCATTCCTTCATTACTTTATTCATGATCAGTAATGTCTGCATTCTGGTCAGAGTCACGCTGGATCTGGAGGAAAGCCCACGAATAATTCGTCCAATGTGAGAATACTCCACACACACACACACACACACACACACACACACACACACACACACACACACACACACACACACACACACACTTAAATTTAGAAGCATTCTGGAGTTGCAAACTTGGATCGTTTAAAAGAAAAAATAATACCCGGTAATATAAAGACTGGTGGCCCAAAGTATTGAAACAAAAGTGAAATTGAATTTGTTAATCTATTATTTTATGTAACGCATTGCTATACAAACATCATATTTAGCAAGTCTTTTATCCCTCTGGGCATAGAGTCAGAAAGGCGCTATGTCTGATTGGTTGCTTCCTTAATATCTTGTACAATAGACTGTGTCTTGTCTGCTACAGTACTGCCTTCTTCATAATTGTTCAACAGTTTTCCATTGGGCTTAAGTCTGGTGAAGACCCAGATCATGACTCCAGTAGCTCAATACCATTGTCACGTAAGTAGTTTTTTGCCAGATAGGCTCAAATTAATTAGAGAAATCATCTGTTTTGAGCACAGGCCTTAATACATGGCATATGTTGCCTTAATACTTTTGGCCACCAGTTACAATACAAATTTGATGATATGTAATCTGTAAACTATTTTGGTTAAATACATTTCTGAGATTTTGCTGATTTATTTAATTTTACCTAATGTTTACAATAGTAGCCGAATTAGCAAAATCTCATCAATTTATGTAACCATAATAGTATTCCATATCATCCAATTTGTAACTTACCTTGACTGAGACATTTTCTAAAACACTGATATGGACAAATACAGACCCTATGCCTTTTTCAATGTGATTGATATGTCCACAGGCCACACCTCTTTCTCAGGGATGTGCCTAGAGATGATGCTTCCATTACTGTGACTGACAGGTACAGAAACCAGGAGACAAAGACAATGCTTTCTTGTAGGAGACTGCCAGTTAGTAAAGCCATACCACCTTTACTGGGACTGACAGAGGGCATGCCTATGGCTACGTTCACATCACAAGCCACATTGTTTGATTCAGATTTTTTTGTTCAGATCGGATTTGCCAGTCATGATGGTTCATATTCATAATTGCAATTGACTTTCATCTGACTAATGTGGATGCATCTGTTCTCTCAAATGGCATGCATGTACACAACGAAACATCTTTGCCATGCCATCTAGGTTAACGACTCATTTATCTCAAACACTGGATGTGATTTTAGCAAAAATATGCTTGGAATTTTGCTTTCGAGGATGTCAAGCAGTCAGTCGGCTGTGATTGTTGAGGTCCAGGAGAAGGAAGAAAGCCAGACACCTCATTTTAGAAGCTCTTGCTAGCACTGCTGTGAAATCGCACAGCTTTGGCTGACTGATGATGTCAGTGCCCTATACATGCACGGAGGCGAACAGTTGCATGAATTCTGCTCTGCCCATTTACGTCACATGACCATATATCAGATATATAGGTGATGTAGGACCACATACAAAAATAACTCAGGTACAATCTGAAAAACATTGTTACATTTAGACGTCCCGAAAAACTCAGATCTGTGTCACACTTTAGGCTGGTGATTTGAACATAGCCTGAGATTGACAAGTACAATGAGACTGAAAAACACAGAATCCATGCCTTCTTCACTTCAACTCACACATTCAGAGGTGACACCTCCTTGACTACAGAGAATCTGTAAAAGTAAATCATTAAACATACATATTTTTATTGCATTAAGAAGCATGCATTAATTAAATAAACTGATTATGAAACAAAGAAGCCTGTGGCATTGTCATAAGCTCATTATGCAACATGAGTACTGGGAAAAATGAAGAAAGGTTTTTAAAGCTTGAGCTGAATTATTCTAATCCAAATCAATTTTACTTTAATGCATGAATGACTAAAATCCAAACTTCAACTCTTAAATTAGTAGTGAACCATTCTTCCAATCATACGCAGTTTTACATTACAGTGTATCCAGACCTGTTTTTTTCTGAAGTTGGAGATGCTTGAAGTGCGAACACAGTTTTGGCCAGTTTACTGCTTCTTAACCCAGTCACGCTCTGTTGGTTTGAGGTTCTGACCCTGGCCTGTCTGGCTGTACTTTGATTATGGATAGGAACCTTGTCTGTCTGGTTCTTGACCCCAGCCAAGAACTTGATCATTTTGGTAAAACCCCAAATAAACCCCAAGTAAGTGGCTCTGCACATTTGTCTTGTTTTTTTTTTTTTTTTCAAATCTTAAACTGGAAGAGGAATATGGTGAGATGTTGTGATGTGACTCAGACCCTCTCAGTGACAGCAAGAAACTTCAACAGAATTCACTTCAACAGCCGAATACATCACGATTTTATTTATAACTATACTGTTTATAAGAAGTTGTTTTGCTGGTTTTGTAGGGAGCAGTTGTTCAAGCATAATGTAAGTTACACACAAATTATATTTCCTCGAAGTGCAATTGTTCTCAAACAGATAGCAGGAATAGCCCTTTTTAAACTTTTATTACAATGTAAGAACAAGTGTAACTACACTGTAACAACTAGTGTATAAAAATGTTATGATAAACTAGCTATGGAAGTAATACTAATTATAACATGGGGAAAAGGTTATTTTTAAACCATGTAAATACAGGTCTGAACTAATTTCATGAAATAAAATAATGAATATGTATCAGTCTGTAAGTGTCAAAAAAGTTGATGAAGACTTTTTACAATGGACACGGCAACAAAGGAACGTTACAGAAATTCATACATACATTTTTAAGTAAAACATTTTAATTAGCCCCAATCAGCAAACCAGAGGAGACGGTGAAAAAAAAAAAGAAAAAAAGAAAAAGAAAATAAACTGAACGTCTTGACAGAGGAAAAAGAGCTTATCTTTCTTACAAAGTACAGTACTGAACCTGTGTATTTGTGTGTGTGCGTGTGTGTGTATATAGAGTGACTCATTACAAAAACCCTATGTATATGTATTGTAGGGAGTTTTTGCAGTGAGTCACTTGCAGCAAATTTAACCAAGCAAAAAACTGTTAAAGTTTGGTGCTCATAAAACCTTGGTAATTACAAAGAATTTTGAGGATCATGAAATATTACGATCATCTGCCTCCTTCTCTACCAGTTTCAGTTTAACTTCCATAGTTGCTGACAGCAGCTTCTTCTAGTCGTCCGTGACTCCTGGGAAAACTGCAATGGCTAGAAGAGACTGTAAATGCCCTTTATTAGCTTCAACTTTCTGGAAAAGAATGTTGAAAAAAAAAAAACTATTTAAGTAACACTTAGTTCTCATCATCTCTTTTGTCCAGCTGATCATTTTGCTTCAGTGATCACATGACAAGTCTTGCACTGCATTATATTTTAATGCCTATTGAGATTTGCACCTGTCTAGTTCAGCGCGTCATTATTAACATCAGCAAATCTTTCGGAAATAAGAAGGGTTTGCTTTAAAAAAAAAAATAATAATAATAATAATAATAATAAAATTACCTGCGTAATGATCAATATGTTGTTTTGACAACAATGGATTTTTTTCTTTTTATTAAGGTTTTCGAATAATCAAATCTTTTAACCAGGACAGACATTTGCTCTTTCACATCCATCATGCCAGTGTTTAAAATGTGTAAACTTAAACTTTTTCATGACTGTAAATTTAGGTGCATATTAAGTCAACTGAGCAAATCAGCAAATAAATCTGATTAATATTTGAAATGCATGGACACTATTTTTTCTTTATCATTGCCTAATTGTTTCACAGAACACTTTGTGAACTGCTAGAAGGCATAGGGGCTTTTTACAGCCTGTTGAATATTTGCATTTTATATGGTAGTAAGAAACACTTTACAGTTTGTTGTATTTTTATAGCAAATAAATGTGATGCTTATACTGGTGATTGCTTCAATTATGCCAGGCTAGTGAGCAGCAATAATGCTTACTGTAATTAGTTTTAGATTTCTTCTTGATCAAATTATTGTACAGAATCAAAGTTTGAAACTCAACATCATGATTTAGTTTTTTCATTGAATAACACTTTAGTATCAGGGAAAAAAAAAAAGCCTTGAATAAGATATTATGAAAATGTGCCACAAGCAGATGCCCCGGAACGGATTAAATATTCCAAATTTCCCCTTCCACCATTATCATAAACCCATACCCACTGAGCCAGGCTTCATAACCATATTTAAATGTACATTTTAAATGCCTTTTTCTGCCATGCAGTGACTGTGCTGATTAAAAACCAAATCTTGTTTCCAGACTTTGCATATTAATTAGCTGCTTAAATTACACTGTCAACTCCCAGCACTAAGAGTTTTGTCTAATTAATAATAATAAAGCCCCAAGATGGTGGATTTTGCTAATCCTTTTGCAGGGGGAAAAATGCAACACGTAATTTTGAGTGAAAATGTCAATGGTTATCCCAGTTGCAACAACACAGCGTAATAAGAAATGTAATTATGTTTCATTGTATTACACAGATGAGCTCTAATACCACACAGAGCTCTGAGATTAGACTTAGGTGATACAGAGTCAAGTATCTCTGCATTAACCCATATCAAGAGTCTTATTTCTTTTTATGAAATTGTACTAACATTTTAACAGAAGGTTTCGACTCTTGGTGCTGTGTTGGCCATTTTTCAATTAAAGGTTACATATTTGTATTGTTGTATGATTACTGTATTATCAATAACACAAATAACAAATTTTAATGAAAAAAATGACTACAGTATTAAAGCAGCTGTAACTGTTTTCTTTCTTTCATTGATAAAGGTTTACTGCTCAAATTAACTAATCTTTTTTATTTATTTTTATTTATTTTATTTATTTATTTATTTATTTATTTTTTTGAAGAAGAAGAAGAAACAACAGGAGTTTTTTTTTTTCAGACTCTTGTATTTAATTATATTCTCAAATCCTCACAACATACTCACATCAAATATCATTGGTCATTTGTAAATTAAGAATTTCGGTAAGTAACCAACTTCCAACTTAACATTACAATATCCACCTACGTTAAGAAAAAAGGCATTATGGTATATACTAATTAGCCATAACATTAAAACCATTAATATTAAAACCACCTAGGTTTTGGGTTAAGCATTGGACATGGCTCCACAAGACCGTTTGGCACTTGGACGCTGGCAGGGGATTGTTTGTGTGGGGCCACCATTTTCCACTGGTTTTTGCATGACATAGCTTAAAAACTGGATGCATATTTCAACAAATAGACTTGTTAACTATATTATATATACTTCATACTTCAACCATAGATATGAAGCAAACATGAAAAACAAATGTCTGACACCAAATATGGAAATTCAAAGAAAATTGGAATTATTTTAAGTTTAGTTTTCATGACTGACAGCATAAGTTAACATAAATAACAGTTAAAATATGTGAATTATTTGATTAGCTTTACTGGTTTACCATAAAATTATAAAAACACACCATATTATTCATTAGTTTTTCCTTATGCAGCAATAAACCAATTAGACTGTACGAACCAGTAAAAAAAAGAAATATCTCAGGCACTTATGTAGAGAATAGCTTAGTTTAATAAACAAAAATGTTATTTTTACATTATTATTCCTGAGAATATAATGAGTAGATAATTGGCATAAACAACTTTTTATGTTTAGAGAAATAGGCAGAGAAACAGGAGAGCCTTGTCCGTGGTAGATATATAATTTAACCTCTGTAAAACATAGACACACACACACGCACACACACCATGCACACACACCACGCACACACACCACGCACACACACCACACACGCACGCACGCATGCACGCACGCACACACACAGTCATATAAAGACTGATGGCCCAAAGTTTTGAAACAAAAGTGAAATTGAATTTGTTCATTTATTATTTTATGTAACGCAATTGCTATACATACAGTTCATCAATATTTAGTAAGTCTTTTATCCCTCTAGGCATAGAATCAGAAACACATCTGCAGTATTCTGGTGTCACTCGCTCAGTCCATGCCCGATTGATTGCCTCCTTAATATCATGTACAGTAAACTGTGTCTTGTCTGCCACAGTACTGCCTTCTTCATTATTGTTCAACAGTTTTTGATTGAGCTTAAGTCTGGTAATGACCCATATTCTTGTGTAATGACAGTTCTAATTTATGTTTATATGTATTTTTTTTTCATTTATATAATTTATTTAGCTATGCGCCATACCAAAATCGACATTCATGTGTATAAAAATCAGATATCAGCTGTTAAATTTCCTGTTTTTATAAAAATTAATATGATCTAACAGAACATATTAAAAATGGAATCATATCCTTTCCTTCTTTCTTTAACCTTGTTTTCTTTCATATATTTTCTTCCAAACAAACATTCAACCTCATTTTTGAGGATAATGTGCATATTGCATTTTCACCCTTTTTTTTTTTTTACCATGCGCATGTGAAATCATAAGCACCCTGCTTCTGTCATTCTTTTTGAATTTCATTAAGCAGATTACGCCTGACGTTACAAAGGGCCCTGCTGAATTGTATTAGCTTATTATAAAAGGGAAATGGCTTACATTGAACTTTGCTTCCTGAAAAATGGGGCGAAATCCTCTTTAACTTCTCGCTCATAATGTCAGCCATGTCATGTTACAATGTTAAATGGCACCAAATTAATCCTTCCTGGTTAAAGGAATTGTGTTCAAGCAGGATAATCTCAGAGCAGTATATTAGAGTGACTCACAGCGTAATCCTCTCATATGTGTGCAAACCTGTGATTTCGGGCAAACCTCAGTTCTGGGAGGAATGAGAAGTGAAATGGTGCTATACTGGCAGACTGTGTGTGTAATCTCAAGGGGTTTTCATCAACACTACATACAATATGTAAAAGTGGAAGCTGAACAGGAGTGTACATCTGCAAAGATTTACTGAAACCAATTTTTACACACAGCCCATCTTAAATCTATGAGCATACAGGTACATGCAGGGGGCAAAAAAATAGAAAAATACATGCAAGAAATACAAACAAAGACTGATCTGGAGAAGAGAAAGAAGGTCAGTAGCAAACCAAGAAAGGGTCGAGTACAGAGAACCTGAATAGTGAGTCAGGCAGCGATATGAGACAAAATGGAGGACACGAATTCATTCTGTTTACTTCCTGGTTTCTCTGAATCCTCTCCTTTGCATGTCATATTATCTATTTCCTAGTTTTAGCTTCTAGTTTCTTGTTATTGTATTTTTCCTAGTTAAGTGTAATCATGCTTTGACATTCATTTGGTTGAATTGACACCAAATATAAAAATGCCTACATTAATAAAGGAACAGTTTGCCAAAAATTAAATATATAGTTATTCCAAATATCTTCAATATACCCCAACTTACCCCAACATTTGCTTTCTTACTTTTTGCACTACAGCTAGACTAATGAATATGCAAATGTGGGTAAAACATGTGTAAAGTTACAAAATTTTATATAACTTTACCCAACTGCCAGTGCCTGTGTAACTTTTTATTTATTTTTTTATGTTTTTTTATACATTTTGACTCTAAGGTTCTAACAAGGTGATGTAGTAGTTAACACTGTCGCCTTGAACCTCCAGGGTCTGGGTTCGATTCTCGTCTCTGTGTGCATGGAGTTTTTATGTTCTCCTTGTGCTTCGTGGGTTTCCTTAGGGTACTCTGGTTTCCTCTCACAGTCCAAAGACATGCAGAGTAGGCTAATTGATGTTGCCCATACTGTGTGTGTGTGTGTGTGTGTGTGTGTGTGTGTGTGTGTGTGTGTGTGTGTGTGTGTGTGTGTGTGTGTGTGTGTGTGTGTGTGTGCTCTCGATTGGCACCCTGTCCAGGGTGTACTCTGGCTCGTGCCCTAGGTCTCCTGGGATAGGCTTTAGGCCCTCCGTGACCCTGAAACAGGATAAAGCAGTATAGACAATGAGGCATGTGATGAAATTTTTATGCAAGAAGGCCAGTGATGAGACTCTACAGACGCTGCAGTAAAACTTTGGTGCAAATGTTTTAAAGTCATTTTAATACTAGCCGAGGTGGCTCAGAGCGCACTGCAGTTGTTCCTGTAAATATTCAGTGAGTGGAATGCCTGATTCTTGAAAATCAACAGATAATTTGTTGCCAACTTGCGGAAGAGATACATCTGCCAACAACACCACTTGCACATTACAGGAACACAGCTGAGAGTTATTATCACATCCCTATACAGTCCATGAAGGTACATTAAAGGAGTTCCTGGGAGGCCGGAGTTTCAGATGAAGAAGGCAGTCTGTTCATGCCTTTGGGCTACTTAGAATTCTTTCTACTTTGATGGTGTCCAGGTGCTATTAAATGGCTGAGAAAAGTGCATTAGTGTAGCATGGGATTATCAAGAAATAAGAGAATGTATGATAATTGTATAAATGCGTAAATATGACACAGATACCTACTTTCTAGGGATACAGTAGCTATCACTAACATGAGCGAATGGGACCAAACAAAGGTGGCCTTTTAATAACCTCCACGTTATTTTTAATGCCTCTCTCCAAATGCCACATCACTCTCTATGTCTTTGTGTGTTCAAGTTCAAGGTTTGTTTGTTAGTCATATGCATCTCAACACAGTGCCCACACCACAATGAGATGCTTAGGACAAGAAGTGGCAGTCAACTTGTATGTGTGTGTGTGTGTGTGTGTGTGTGTGTGTGTGTGTGTGTGTGTGTGTGTGTGTGTGTGTGTGTGTGTGTGTGTGTGTGTGTGATAACATCCATTTATTTCGTAATATTCCTAATTAGCCATAA
>JAAGKR010002335.1:77327-96814 GCA_011419295.1 Clarias macrocephalus | reverse complement strand
ACACACACACACACACAATATACACACACACACACATATTAGACATACACACACACATATTAGACACACACACACACACACACACACACACACATATTAGACACACACACACACACACACACACACACACACATATTAGACATACACACACACACACACATATATTAGACATACACACACATATTAGACATACACACACACACACACATTAGACATACACACACACACACATATTAGACATACACACACACATATTAGACATACACACACACATATTAGACATACACACACACATATTAGACATACACACACATACACACACACACACACACACACACACATATTAGACATACACACACACACACACACACACACACACACACACGCACGCACACGCACGCACACGCACACATTAGACACACACACACACACACACACACATTAGACACACACACACACACACACACACACATATTAGACACACACACACACACACACACACACACACATATTAGACACACACACACACACACACACACACACACACATATTAGACACACACACACACACACATATTAGACATACACACACACACACACACATATATTAGACATACACACACATATTAGACATACACACACACACACACATTAGACATACACACACACACACACATTAGACATACACACACACACACATATTAGACATACACACACACATATTAGACATACACACACACACACATATTAGACACACACACACACATATACACATATACACATATACACATATACACATATACACATACACACATACACACATACACACATACACACACACACACATACACACATACACACATACACACATACACACACACACACACACACACAGGGTGATTGACATGCAAGAGTCGCTGAATATTCTGTAATAACTCTCACTATGAAGAAATCTTGCTATGAAGCAATCTGACTGAACAAAAACAAATACGCTACATTCCTTGGCGTATGTGTTATCGATAGCATATTACATCATATGTTGGAAGTGAACTCCTGTTTCCTGACAGATACATTTAGACATGGCACTCCTTCCTGAGCGCATCGGTAAATGGTTAAACTGTCTGTCTGGTGCCTACTTTTTTGGTCGGACTCAGGGGCATCCCAGCGTGAGGAGCACCATTGTTTCTTTCAGATTGCTTCATCATTATTATACTGTAGAATATTTGGGGCCTCTTTCGAGTGAATCACCCAGCGTACAATACACACACGCCCTAATTTCGCAGTAAAAGTAAATCCCCTGCCACGGTCATGGTACTGGTTCAACTTTTCCTATTTGGGCTTTCAATAAAACAGCAAGGACACCAAGTTTCTTTCCTATCCCTCATCCACATTCCCTTCATGCCAGTACTTGTTTATTCCCAGCAATCTTGGCCTTGTCTAAAGAGCAGCAGTTCATGTCATCTCTGCTTTCTGACGTGTTGATTTGGAACGAAGCGGAATTTTCTGGTTTTATAAATCTCAGTCTTCACAAATTTGGCTTCATTAAAGTAAATCATCAAGCTCTTTGTAGGTTGGGTAGAGCAGGGAATTGTACCATATGTTATTCTATTTAAAAAGTTTCGATTAAGAAAGCACTACATCAAGTCACAGCTCTAGAGGCCATTGGAGAAGTGCCAAATTCTGCTGTTTAAAGTTATTTAAAGAAAAGTGAATGAATAATGCAGCACGCAGAGGAACGTTTCAGTCTAGACATGCCGAGGTAACATACTGGACCTTGTCATATTTCAAGCATTGCATGTCTGACTTTGAAGGGGGTTGAGAGCAGATATCCAATTTGTTACTGACACTTTGCTTATTATGTATATTAAATAGCATATACATAATAAGCAACAGGGTAGGTGCTGTGGACACGGCTGTGGACATTCTAGTAGAGCTGCGACATAATGAATTATGCAATTTGATTAGTCTTTAGTTAGTCGATTAAATTACAGTAACTGAATTGATGAATCAGTTTATGCTTAAGAATCGATTCACATTTTGAATTATTTAAAACAATGCATTTAAGCATACACTATGTATCCATCTGAGTATACTCAGACGTCCTACGTGGTCAAAAGTAAGATTTCTGTACACATGAGTAATGCTGCCTGGAGGACGCCTGTAGATTTATGACTGATTTGCATGGGATAAGCTACTTCTGTATCATTTTTCTTCCCAAGGTATGTACTGTTGTCACTGTAAAATTCCCATATGCACTACATACATCTCAATTTGAAGCTAGCTGATTGCTTTGCTGACCTTTATTAAGGAGCGCTTGTGGCCGTGCAAGTTGCACTTCATCATTAGGAGGTCAAATGTCCACAACATGACGTGTGCAGGCTTTCAGCATCACTAGGAACTCAATAAGTTCCCTAAAACCCCCAGAAGTATTGCCTCTCTGACATGTTATTTTAAAATGTCATCCATATTTTATTACTCTGCTTTTTAACTCGTTCTCTTCTTGAGGGTTGAAGATGATCGATGATGGAGGCTGTTTCAACAGTGTTTTCATATTGAAGAAAAAGTGTGGAATATTTATAATATATAATATAAAAGACGCTTTATGTTGCCCTCCTGCTGTCAGAGCATTTCGGGCCTCTCAGGCCATGACTCCACAAGACCTCTGGGGGTTAGAGGTCACGTCTGGCACCAGGATGTTAGTGTTGGATCCTTTGGGTGATGTGGGTTGTGAGGTGGGGCCTCTGTGGATCGAACTTGGTCGTCCAGTGCCTCCCGTGCATGCTTGATCGGATTGTGATCGGGGAAGTTTGTACAGTATGTAAGATCAGCGGACATTGCCTGCTGGGCCACGTGTGCGACAGGCCGTGTGTGTTTATGCCTTTCTATCGTTGACATTTTTTGACAATCTGTGCTCCATTGGCTTTTCTGTGGGATTGGACCATACAGCTTTGCCTTAGGCACCCATAATCACCAGTTGGTATACAATTGATAATCAATATTAAAATCAGTGTTAATATTATGGCTGATCCGTGTACATTGGGTTATTTCTTTAGCTTATTTAAAAATAACATTTGGCACAAGCTTTTCAGATCCAGATTGCATAGACACGCAAATAAACAGATACAGGACTAAAATCCCAAGGAGACACACCACCCCCCCAGAAGACCTCTCCATAATATGACACTAACACAATTCAATAGGGAGTACGCAAAAGTAATTTAAGAGAGAAAACACATAATTTGAGCAGGAACTAATATAAGCATGTATAGACAGTTCATGCACAGATGCTGGAATTAAAAGCACCTGTAAAAAAAAATATATATATATATGATATTGCTGAAAGTTCCTCGTCTAGCCTGGATTCAACTTAAGGTAACGTTTAAAAAACACTTTTTTTCACAAGTACAAAAACTAGCATTAGATAACTGTATCCAACAACACCCCAGAAGCAGCTCTAGCCATACTGTCCCTCAGTGCATTTCTACAGAACTCTGTGCACTCTCATGATAGGCAATAATAAACTGCGCTCGCTGGAGTGTAAACTAGCCTCTGGCAAGCGCGATGTATGTACTTCTTTGTGCACAACAGCAGCACTGCTGATATAAATAGTACCATACACGGATAATAATTTCACCAGTGGAATGTACATCAATCTTGTATCTGACTACTCCGACTCATGTATCCATCTCTGGAAGAAGCGGACATGCAGAACGCCTGTCAGGTGTTTTAACCCTCAACTTGGCCTGGCCATTTAGGGAAGGTTTTCTCCCTTCCTCGCCTTCCTAGCTCGGTTCAAATCTGCTCTTCTCATGCTATCTTGCTGTTTCTGGCCCCCTTAATTATTATACACAAGGCCAACTGGCAGGTTGAAATCACTGAGGTGCCACCAAAAAGGTCTCGTGCAACTAAGTGGAAGCAGAGCAAATTGCAGACAACTCAATTTCCTGCTGGTATAGACAACTGCTCAACAGCCATGCCGGAAATGTACATTTAAAAAGCCGTGCCAGGTCTGTGTACGGTTCAAAGCTTAACCAAGTCTCTGTGTCTTGAGATCCAAAGAAAAGGCATCAAACTTACAGTACTTTCAAGGAAGACAGGTTTCAAAAGCATATAATAATCAAAAACTGATCTTGGGACAAGCCAAGCCAAGATCTCCTGCCTGCTTTATACATTCACGATGACCTGTCAAACTCATTAGGGTGGATTTATGCTTCTGGGAACATGTCCGTGCAAGGCTGCTAAAAGGTTGTGCACGGACACTCATGCAGACCGAAGGAGTCATACTTTCACAGAACATTCTCTAGTGCGTACTCTACGAGGACCCGTCATATGAATCGGAGCAGAGGTTATTGACGTACGATGCAAATAAGTGCTAAAAAAACTAGGCACATTCCATGTTTTACTGTAGGAAAAGGACAACAAGGGTGCGATTCCGTTGAGTGATTAATGATGAGCCAAGCTAATTCTCAAGAAGCATTTCGCCAAGTGCTTAACTCAAAGCTATTCAGAAGTATGTGCAGCTTTTTTGCACTTCCATGTAACTAGTACTACATTTCACCCATCAATCTCTGATTGAAGGATGCGTAGGTTTTTATTTTTATAAAAATAAGTTTACATACTGTAACACACTGTTTGTACTGGAAACCCGTTAGAAGAAAGAGAAAGCAAAGTGGCCGATCCTGCAGAATGAAGCAGCCCGTTATAATGAATTACAGCTGTTACGTACAGTAGTCTTGCACTTTACAGCATTAACATAATAATCCTGATTGTAGTTTATATCCATTACACAATAATGAGATTATGTTGCCAGGTGTAAAGCAAACAACGGGAAAATGATCATTTCTGAATCATTTACTGTACTACAGTATGCTCATTTATTCTCATAAAAGATTTATCGTATGGGATGGAGAAATGGAGAAAAAGAAACCAGCAGAATCTTTTAACTGTGGTTATTCCTGTCCATAGCATTTATCTTTTGTTCATATCGCGAGCTGTTTTGAAGTTTTTAACGGATTAAACCGTTTCAGATTTTTTAAGCTTATCTATAGAGGATGCAAAGCGACAGTATGGATGTGACGAGGTGAAGTTTACACTGCATTGGTTAGCCTTTGATTGTGTGCACTTCAGATGTACTGTACTTTGAACAGTAAAACTCTTTGAAACAGTATTTAGCCAATTTGAACCTGTGGAAGAAATGACACATCTCATCAAACCATTTCTGTTTACCCAGCGAAAACACAGGCAACTATTCACCAGACGAACGGCACCGAAAGTTCACATTGTATGTTCTCAGCTCATGGGAAGACTGCACGCTGGTACAGCAGGTCTCATTTTTAAGGGAAGGAAGCAAAGCTAAAACATGTGCTAATGCAGAAGTATAACGTCGATTTTTGAATAACTATATCCTTTTTAACTTCCACAGTGAAACTATATTTTATGTGGAAGTGCTCTTTGTCTATGGAAAACAAATAAGCTTGTTGTCTACGTTTTTAACAGAGATACTGGGGGGAAAATATGAACGCCAGCTTAACAAGTCTGCACTGAGCACATCTGGCTCAGTCAGTTACATTGGGTGGTTAATTCACCTTTTACTTTTTCTAAATGCATTTCTTTCTTTTTTTTTATTAACCTGGTATCAGTAAGTTCCTTACTGAGTGGTTCTCAACCCACATCCTCTAGACTTCCCTTTTGCAAGCTGCAAAAAGTCATACAGCAAACGCCAAATTCTAAGTAAGGCTGCTTTATCATTCAATGAAGTGTGTCAGCATAACATAAACGTAGGTGCGTTTAAGATGATACAACGTCACAAAACGAAAAAAAAAAAAAATCTATAACCTTTTGCAATGTCTCTCCACTGGACAATATCCAGTACACTGGTGGACCAAACTATCATTAAAACATTGAACTTCACTTTTGTATCAATATTCTTAAATGTTTAAAACAAGAAAATGAAAAAGAATTTATGATTTTCTCCGATAAAAATGCTATTGGAGCGGCACTCGCTCAATCCATGCCTGCTTGGTTGCTTTCTAAAAACCATGTATAGAATTTTGCCTACAGAAATTCACAGTTCACTTGAGAATTGCCTAGTTTGGGGCATTTCTGTACAGATGTGGGCTTCAGAATGTAAAAGACCTGCCACATATTTGTTTCATCCATTAATTAAACCCGTTGATTATTGTTGATTACTGCAACATTTCAACCAGATAGGCTCAAACTAATTAGTGAAATCATCTGTTTTGTGCATACTGTATGTTGTGTTAATCCTTCTGTATTAATATACAATGAAACGACAGTAAACAGAAAGAGATATTTTTACCTGTTTTGTACTGAATTGTATTTTATACAATTTTTACATTTATTTCAGAAAAATATTTACATATCCAACACCAAAAATAAAGTATTAATCAATCAAGCATGGACGAAAGTCCTATAGGGAACTGTCTATAGGGATGAACAAATTAGAAACGACTTAAATGTTTGGTTAAACTTGGATGTGCACCGTTATGGTTGTTGGGAATCGCTGATAGTTTCAAACTTGCTCTAAAACAAAAAATAATGTATGTTGTATTCTGTAAGATGTTTTCCTGGTGATATGTTCATAATGATATAACTGAACACTCCCTTTCTTTTTCGCATCAGTGAGCCCCAAGTTGCAATATTACACGGAATCACAGCGAGCGGACATGAACGCATGATCGTACAGAAGGGGCGTTCAATAACGAGAGTGAACATAAAGCAGATCATCTGACTGCAGGCTTTCTGTACTATTGAGTGTGCTCCTGTTCTCTCATGCTCAGTTCGCAGGCAATGCATTTGGATGCATGTGCCGACAAGCAGCTGGTGAAGTAAATTGCAAAACAACAGAAGAGATCAATTTAACGCTTAATTTGGTAATATTTTCTGATCAGACTTTAAACAGATTAGGCATTTCTTTTTTGATTTTTTGGCAGCTTTGGAAACTTGCTAAATAACGGTCATGAACACAGCTAGCTGATGTTAGTCAAGGAACATCAACGGCTAAAAAAAAAAAAAATGTTTTAATGAAATGACCAAAACTTAATATTAAAACTTAATATTAATAAACTCACTTTTTTTTCCCCTCACAGTCATCCCTGCTGGAATTTTTCATCATAAAGTGTATCATTTGAATAGATTCCAACAATGCACAGCTATCTAAATGAAGTTTAAATCATCATGGCGACATGAACACACCTGGCAATGTTATAAAAAGGGTCGAATTTTGTCTCTTAAATATTTGATTTGGCTCCTAAATATTTGGGGTTTAGGAGCCAAAGTCTCCTAAGGATTTATGTTTGTCTGGAGCTCTGTTTAGGATCCTGTCCTCCCACATAATGGAGAATGTCTCTGGTGTTGTGCTGTTGCATGTGAACGAGCCATTCGGAACTGGAGCACAACAGAAAGACAATATCAGGAATCATGACTCATCCAGCCAATTACCAGTCCTGCTTGTTATTTTAGGGTTTTTTTTTTTTTTTTTTAATGGACTAATATAGTTGATGTCCAAACATTTGGTGTAACCCTAATTACACTCATGTCACGTACATGCAAAGTGTACCTGGCCATCTCTCTCTCTCTCCAGTCACATTTTATTTAGAGGCCTGCCACTGATAGCCTGGTGTTAATTTGTGCAGCAGGCTTGCTGGTTCCTACCAGTGGAGGAGGAGGAGGTGACAGATTGCCTGAGATCACCATGATAGGCTTCTAATCTATTATTAGTCTGCTTCGTTGAGATGGGCATCTTTGTATTTAAGGATGGGACAAAAGCAGGCAATCATACGCTCTCTCTTTCTCTTGCTCTCTTCCCCATATACAGTAGACACACACACACACACACACACACACACACACACACACACACACACACACACACAAACTGTTTAATCCCTTTAATCCAATTATTATAAGACAATTAATACTACTGTATGTCTGCTCCTAAATCTAACCCCAAACTCAACCTTAGTATCCAAACGCCAGCTGTTTTTGCCTCTTTTACTTTATAATCTATAATGAAATTTTTGTATTAAAAAAAGGTTTTGTCTTACGGAAACTAGGGAAATAACTTGGTTGGTCATTCCTGATCCTTTCACAGAATTTTAGTTCCCATCGATATATAAAAACAAGCAGGTGCACAAACAGCAAGCTCCAATAGAAGCCGGTCTTCTGGTTAATCAGTCATCACTCTGTAATTTGTCCTTTCCAGAAATCAATCTGATCTCTGGATAGGCCTGTTTTCCCATGACCAGCCAGAGAGCAGGAAGAGCAGGTTAAGTTTCAGTTCAGTATGTGCAGCTGTGGGTTCCTCATTACAGACGATGACGAGTCCAAGCTGTCAATTCTATCCTTATTTGTTCAAGAGTGAAAATTGTCTAAATTCCTAAAAAACAGAACAGAATAGAGCAAAGCTGGAGAACTGGTGATTTTAGACATATACAGTATATAAGCAGCATGGGTAAGATATTATACCCCACTGAATCTGTAAAAAATATATATATAAATTTTTAATAAAAGATTTTATTATGCACTCGTGTTCTATTACATGGTCTCAACATGTGCTGGGTGATATGATCTAAAATCAATATCACGATTAATTAAACATTTTACCCTGATTATGATTAATGAACTATTATTTTGTTTTTGCACTCAGTTCACTGAAGAGGTTTGTACTGTAAATATGCTCAACTATTAAAGTTGAGTTTATATTTTAAAGTATAACTTTAATAAAATATTTTTTTCAGGAAATAACTGACATATCTAGGATTATATCTATTAACGGTTATGAATGTCGGTTTTGATGAATTTTCAATTAACTGCCCATCCCTAGTCTGCATGTAGGTATACTTTATATTTTGTATGTAATTTGTAGCTATGATAATATTATAATAATAGAATAATTTTTTATAACTATGCTGTTGCCTGTTGTGCCAGCGGATGACATTATGGCTGATTGCGTCACTGATTGCATCCTAGGGAGCTCCTGAATTCTTTAATGTCTGATAAGGAGTGGGGATACGCTGGTAAATTTGCGTTGTCCCTCAGATGTGTTTTGTCTTGTTGTGAAACAACAAGGTCACAGATGGCGACGGACCAATCGCGGACAGTGGGAAGGCTCAAAAATGAAAATTTTTGTTTAGCAGGATGCGTGCATATACCTCCTTATGCAAAAATCCCACCACTTTAAATTTCTTGCCCAAATTTTTTTTTCTTTTTAAATATTCCACCACCTTTACTGATAAACATTAACCTTCCAGAGAAATGCATTATCTAGTGTTGTGTAATATTCTGTTTCCTATATTGCGGAAATTGTTGTTTGCACTTTGTATAAAAGAATTTATTAAGCAAGACGAGCTTTGGCAGTCAGTACAGCGATATAATGTATGTGATCCCATCCTCCCACTGCATTGCTCTTTCTCCTGCTTCCATATACGAGTTCAGTACCGCAGCAGCACTGAACACTAAACGGATTTGCATAAACTCCATCGTCTGCTTTGGTGTCGAGAGGTTTTAATCTCCACTGATCTGATTGGATTAGCACACAAAGGGCTGTCCATAGCCAACCGGAGTGATACACGCATACACACAGAGCCACTATTCCCCAGGTACCGTACCTTTCGCTGTTTGCTTCCAACACCATGACAGAGTTGAAAGTCTACCCCTTTATCTGAGCACTCCTGGCTATGAACGTGGTCTGTAAGAGTCAATTGGGATGAGTGATATGCACCTGCTTCGCAGTGACCAACATGCACACGAACACACATACAGCTACTGGATCAAGCATAAAGCACACAGGAATCAGAAGCCCCACTGCCGGAGACAAGCAATTATCTTCTTCATCATCATCATCTTCATCATCCTCAGTTTGTAGTTGCTTGATAGATTTAACTGTCAGAAAAAGAAAATCACACCACTTGCCGCACTACACACACCAGCCAAGCCAACGGTGTGGATGAATGGCTACCACTGTGAAATCCCTGACGAACCTGAGCAAAGTCAAGTGTAAAGCTCATATAAAGTGTAAAGCCATCATATACTGTAACGTTCCTGCTAAATGTAAAAATATTATGTACATCTTAAATAATCTTGCATGTAAACACATCTATCCTTTATCCATGTTGACTTTTTACTCAGGATGCAAACAATGACTATTACATTAGAAACTTTGCAATAAATGTTCTGTATTAATGTTACGCGAGCTAAAACCGTTTGAACCTATTTACCCCTGTGGGTTACCTAAGAAAAATATATCATTTGTCCATCCTTATGAAGAAGTGAAGCAAAAGTGTCAATTTTTTTACAAATTAGGCCCATGTTCAAAATCTTGTTCCAAATAAATGAGTCTCTTTCTGGGACACAGTAATGGTGTGATACATGCACCAAGGCACTGGTGGAGTTTCAGTTCACGCTCTGCTGTTAGACAGGATCAGCATGAGTACAGCGAAAATGGCCCAATTACTGTCATACAATGACCTGAGAAAGCTAAATGAATTAAGTGTAGTGTATTAAAAAAAAAAAAAAAAAAAATTACATATCCTGATCCACTGAAAGTGTGAACTGCTCCTCAAAACGATGAAGCCATTTCTTCCCCTTCGCTCCCTCCAGTTACGTTTTGTGATGAGTAGAAAATGTGAAAAGAGTGAATGCTGGAAATACAGCGGTGCCAGTGATTTTGTTCCAATAAAACATTTGAATGATTTTTAAAGCTTGAATAGAGGTGAGTATTCATGTAATGGTCCTTGGAGGTACTGAGGTGATGGAGAGAGAGAGAGAGAGAGAGAGAGAGAGAGAGAGAGAGAGAGAGAGAGGAAGTAAAAGTGAGCTATAGCCAAAAAGAACTTGCTCCTCATTTGTCTCAGTAGACAGGCAGTTAAGGGCTTAGCAAGCTCTGTGCCAGCTTAGGCTGGCCTGTCCTCAGGCTTCATACTAAATCACATCCTGGAGCAAGCTCTGCTATTATTACCACCAGGATGCACCTTTCTCCAGAATTACACCAGTGGGCCAAAGAGCATTCAAACCCATCGAGAGGCTATCTATAACCCCTGATTCCAGTGCTCTCCTAACCCTCCTTTCATAATCAGCCTCCCAGCTTTTATACTGCCCTGTTTTAATAAACTACATTCCCCATTTGCCAGCCTCGATACCACTGAAGGTGAACTTAAAGTTGCCGCGTCCTTCATGCGCGATTGAACTCCACGTCGTACTTACACCAAAGCACTGCTGTATTCTTGATTACGACTCTTTGCAAAATGTTAATTCAAAAATCCTTTCAGTTCTCAAACCAGAAACTGTTGATTAATGTTCTTATCGGCATGGATCTGGCAGGAGTTCTAGATGTAATATTAATGATACATTTGTATTAATGCATTACACATTGATCTGGAACTAATAATAAAAAAGATTCGAAAAAAAAAAAAATCAAAATTTTTTTTATCAGGGATTTTCTCTGTGTAAAGATTTATCGTACATTCTGGAAGGAGTCTTTGGAGGGGAGATGAGAGGCCAATATCAATGGAAGCATCATTTATGGGAATGTAAATAAACGCACCCAGCGAGCCAACTCGAGCCGTCAGGGTATAATTTGAGGGATCTTAATATCTTAGGGATTCCAACTAGCAGAGCAAAAAGAAACAGATCATGTGGCCATACGGTGACACTTACTCAATGTCAGTTTCTCAATACTAATTTGTTGTTTATTGAACTGTTGCATTCAAGCAGCTTTGTGCCTATGGCAAATAACAGCTGTGCCGATATTCAATACGGCACTCCTGCATTATCCGCAGGTGGTATATTTCAGGATACCTTGCGAAAAATTGTGATTGAAACCAAACCCTTTTGTACATATGTACTGTACAGTACTGTGAAAAAGTCTTAGGCACCCTGTGTTTTTAGTACGAATTTTGTTAAACATTATTTTATGACTACAGAAAAAAAGATTTGTAGGCTAGAAAAGAAAGCAGCACATATTAGATAAGCAACCACATTTCAGACAAAAAGCGAAATCCTGGAATCTGCATGCAAAAAAGCAGCAGGTGAAACATTCAAAGTGCTCACAAGATCTGTGGGTGGTTCTGCAGGATGCTTAGTCAAATTGAGTAGCTAATTTCCTTATAGAACCCACAAAATGCACCCGACACTACAAGGTCCTCAAAGCGTTGCAACACCAAATACTGACTTTCTTTCATTAATTTCAGTTTACTGGGCTTTATGGATCATATCCATTATTGAGATTTTACTATATGTTGTGTATAAATATATAGATTTATACCATGTATACACAAGAAATCATACTGTAGATGATACTCCTGAAACGAGTATCATCCTTCCTTACTGTCTTTGTACAGGCTCAATGATTTCTTACACAACACACTGCGTCTCACTTATCATCTGCCTATAATCTCACCAGTTGTGACGGCAAAACTAGCACAAATGTATTATTTTAAAGGGAATTCTTATGCATGCTTGCTTCCTGTACTTATTGTAAACTTTTCACTTTCAATTATTACTCTTGTGCTTCGGGGCCATTATTAAGTAAAATATTACTTCTAGTCAAGTAGCATATAAGCTATGATTCACACCACAGGAAACATGGATAAAGACAGCAGGAGATTCCATCACAGTACCCAGACTGGCACGCAATTTAAAGAAATGTACTTCTGGAAATTACCACTCGATCATTTTGAACGCAGGTAACAGAGACTGCTGAAAAAACTTGCAAAAAACGAGAATAAGCGAGATTACTGTATAACAAAATGTATTTGTTGGCAAAAATCTGTGATATAATTTTAATACCACATTTCAGGCCATGCAGTTATAAGAAAGTACTGCATAGTGCATCAGGCCATAATCACACCACCCCCATTGGAAATTATTTTTATAGCATGGTCTGACAGTAACTCGGTCTACTGTGCCCCTTTGCATAAATCATTTCTAAAGTAAGAACTTGTATGAGCCTCGTATGGTAGATCCTCAGCACTTGTGGTACGTTTTCTGGTTTGGGAGTCTTAAAGACTCACGACTTCCAAGTCTCTGTAACTGCTGTCTCACACATTTCAACAAAGAGGGGGGAAAAAAAAGCAAGGTTGCTGGGGAATGTTTATAGCTGCAAAGCATCCCCTCACTCGAAGTACTGTACAATACATCTTGCCAAGTAAGTGTGCCACCATTGTCTTGAGACACTATCTGTCAGTTTTAGCCCACTCTACCTCTAACACTGCTCTAACACTCAATTTTGTGACTGCCGAAATGATTTCCACATACTGTTCCCGAACAATCCCATCAATGCTAAATTAGTCAAAACGTTTAGAGAACATGTATTGCGTACTGTATACCCTTTTCCTATGCCAGAATCATTAAGACCCCTTTTCCGCTCTGTGACATTCTGACCTATTTCGCACAACACTATCTCTGACAGCGCTGCTCTTACCAACACAGATTCCCAAATAAAGTCAGCTATATTTATATTGCCTGAAAATGTGCCGTGATTTATTTTTGTTCAGGAAACCTAAAGTATCTTATCACAACTGTGCTGAACTTAAGTGCAAAAATAACTGCTTTTCGGTGCCGTGTTTTGTTTTCAATCTTACCCACATATTATGTGGGAAGATGAGCTGAAATCAATATTCCTCATCCGAGATACGTGATCAACCCAGCCTTGCGAACCAGAGTTGGTAGCGTAGGTCCAGCTTGCAGGAAGATACTCGAAGTACCCCAGTATACTGTATGCTTGCCATCCCAAAGACAAACGAGAGATAAATCAAGGGTACATCACATCTCAGCGGACGATTAATAGACTAAATCTGCTAAATTTGCTGATATAAACTGAGACCAGAAACACCCTGAATTGGAATTGGATATAAACCAACAATTCACCCATGCTGACAGAACATTTTGTACTTTTTCCAGGATCCTCATTAACTACAGTATCTGTCTTCCACTCTTACTAATAAAGGAAAATTGGCTCCGATGTTTTCCTGAAGTTATTTAAAGGCCAAAACAGCTCAAGAGTCTCAATGCCTCAATCAGGTTCACTGCAGAAAAAACCCAGATGTTTGACACACGCATCACTTTAAAAACCAGATACATGGGAAAAGCCTTGTTGCATGCTACTCACCCAAAACACACTCAAGGCAATAAAGTGGAAGAAGCATAATGCTATTTGCTGTGTAATTATTTAGTCAAGCAGCTGCTTAGCCGAGCACACAGATGTTACACACAACCTGCTGCTAGTGGCTATGGGTTAGTTAGAGAACTCGACGGCTGTGCATTTAACAGGGGCAATAAAAACCGCGTTGAAGTGATAATAAGTGACTCACCTAGTAAAATCACAGCAATCACTCAGACGGGAGGATTAATGTTAGGATTCGTGTGGTTAAAGGCCTTAAGAACCACAATAGGAGCATTGTGAGGGGTGGATGCCGAGGTTCTTTCCCTGGTTACGCAGTCAATAGTTCAAGGAGTTCAAACTTTTGAAAGAAACATTCACTTTCAGAAACAGTTCACCGTTTCATTCCATTGCTTTGTTTTCATCTAACTTGAGAACAACAAATCCAATATATTCACAAATTATGAACGATTGTGGAAATCGAATTTCAATATTGAAGACGGTATAACATTGCAGTTATTGTTTAATTAAAATAATTCAGGAGAAATAGACAGATCAAAGCAAATGATGGAGAAATTGCCTTTTGAATGAGCCCAATCAGTTGTTGTTGTTTTTTTGTATCCGACACTAGAACTTCTACATGGTATAAGAATGCACAGTGCATCTTAATAACTTATAATCCACATCCAACACCAGACTGCCATTTATGCTGAGATGCTAATCTTGAACAACAGCTTTCAATCTTCTAGTTAAGACACACTGTGTGTGTGTGTGTGTGTGTGTGTGTGTGTGTGTGTGTGTGTGTGTGTGTGTGTGTGTGTGTGTTACTGCGACATTACCCCTGGGACATGCCCGTAATCCTAACTGCACACACCATGATGATCATAATGAGCTTCTGCAGCTCCCATAAAACCCATTAAAGAGCAGGAGATTAATCCAACACTCACTCACACCAGAACTGAAGGACCATTAATAAGCCAACCACTAGCGCACTTTCATTACAAATATGATCTTTACCAGAAATGTAAGAAAAAGAATTAAACTTGATGCTGTTTGTGTTATGTAAAAATTATTAAATAAATAAATAAATAAATAAAGAGGAATTACAGTATACTCTGGAAAACGGTGGATTTAACACATTGGGTTTAGTGCATTAATTAATGTACAGCTGATGAATTAAACCAGCGTTTTACAGTTTTAAACCACTTGATCTAGTCTTTAGACCATGCTCAGCCTTCTTATCGAATACAGCCATCCATGCACACTTTCTGTCAGGTTTGTCTGCTGCACTGAATGCATGCATTTCCTTTATTTCCACCAGTCATTTTAAGTAGAGGAATACAGGTTTGCTTTGTTATGCCTCATTTCCCTATCCAGTCACTCCAGCTGTTTGAAACATGATGCGCATCATACGCAAGAACAAACACAGAGAGGTGTTAATGAGCAACAAATAACTTTCTTCTGATGGCAAACACACATTTTGGCTCACACCCTGAGGAATGAAATAATCGGGAACATTATTCTACCAGTAATCACGCTAAGGATTTCCCTGGGATTTTAACATAATCTTCCTGTTTTGTTTTGTTTTTTTGCATAAAGTGCCACTGTACATCCTGCGAAACTGGAGCCCTGGAGCCCTGCCATATTCAGAGCCTCATGACAGGAAATCTTTTTTTTTTTTTTTTTTTAATAATTCAAACATTTCCCAGACATTACTCACAACAGGACACATAAGCATTACAGAAACCGCCACAAGAATTTTCATTTCCGGTGAACTATTTTACTGTATCAGCATTTCTTGTAACAGAAAGACTGTGATAACAAAAAAAAAGAGAGACTCCAGGTATCCTCATTTTGTTTATCTGCAGAAACATTGTGAATATTGCCTTTAAGACAAAGCCTAACAAAGAGGGCTTGCCTTTAAGACATGGTTTGACACGGCTCTGTTAACCAGCCAATGACAACATGGAATGACAAGAAGCATGTGTGTAAAATAGGAGCCTTGGTACACAAGTAAGCATATTCACAACGAGCATTTTTCTTTCTAGGAAAGACAACAAAACGTAGGAGACTGGAATTGTAACATCATCTTCCTGCTGTTTTTCAGCATTTCGTCAGACCTCCCGCAAACTTGCAGCCACAGAGCTTTGTTACACTCCAGAGCCTCTTTACTCAAAACTCTGCCTTCTTCTCTTCTGCATTAATGCAGTCATTAGTGGTAAAAAGCAAGGATTTGAGAAATGACTCAGAACATGACACAACATTATAGTAGAATAACCACCATGAGAGTTTTCATCTCAGTTTGTGTGTTTCCTTGGAACGGTAATCGAAAGCAGATGAGCAGTGGTGCAATAATCATAAAATGAAGGTGTGTGTAGAGGGGGAAGGTCTAGCAGATGTAACGTTCTCATTCTTACAGACATGGGTTTAAATATAATCTAGCAAGATAGAATAACGATAAACATCTGCACTCACCTTAAGCGACCCTGCACTCTCAGTAAAAAGGGCAATAAACTGTATGGCGCTGGGGTGGAACTCCAAAGCACATATTTTCTGTACATTCAGCAGATCCAAATTAGATAACAATCTGCAGGCTGTATAGAGTACCTTTAATACTTGAAATCATAATGAAGAAGTACTTAATATATCTTCAATCATTTTTTTTTTAAAGGTGTAATATAGAAGGCCAGGAAAGGTACAGTTTACAGGCACTTTCATCATAGTGTCATCTTTTTCTCCAGGACCTTAAACTGTACCACTGACATGAACGAAAGCAGTAATAAACCCACGCAGGTCTGTGTCAGGTCAGGTCAGGTCAGATTTCTTCTATGCCAGACTTTCAAACCAATACTAGATAGATGTGTCTATAACCTCAGACAGAGCGTCAGATTAAACCACACAGGGATTCAAATGCACTGAGTACAGAAGCCTCACCTCAGTTTCTTTGTCTTGCTCTCCTTCCTGTTCAGGACTCCGGGCACACAGTTGGTGAGTTCAGTCCAGTCCGCGTGCAAGCCGCAGCTCCAGCCGGTAGAAAAGCGCGAGAAGAGCCACGTCTCTTTGCGGTTCGGTCGGTAGCAAGTGCACTTTTTCTGGCCCGGCCTGCAGTCGCACGGCAGCTCCAGCCGCACGTTTTGCACCAGGTGCCGTCCGAATGTCGTGCCGCCTGTTTTTTGGATGTGCAGGAACACAATCACGTCCTCGCCCTTGATCTCGAAGTCCACACTGCGCTCCAAGTCCCTCACCGGGAAGTAGTACTTTTTCACATAGTGCGGGTCCGGTGTAGGGAAGATGGTCATGTCCTCCTCGGTGAGGTAGCCATGCACCGGGAAGCCGAAGTTGATCGCGCCGGGCGCTACGTACTGGTACAGAATGAGCATGAAGAACACGGAGCCAACGACGATCAGCACGAATTTGCTGGCCCGCTCAGCCATGGTCCTTCCCGCGATGTTCATCTGTCACCATGTCTCACACAGCGGGGTCTCGGGGAGCGGGTTTGGCTCGGTGCTCGCTCGCTCGCTCGCGCCCTCCATACATCAGCGGCACCGGAGCGGCTCGACAGCCCGCCGCGCGCGCATGAAACACTCACACATTATTATCCACCGAAAGCTTGTCTGGCGCGAGCCTGGTCCAACCGGAAACCCCGAGCGTCTGAAGCGAAGCGCGCGCACGCGGGACTTTCGGAGATTGATCGCGCTTCCGCTGATCCGCTGCCGTCTCGTACGGCTTCCTTGTCTCGTGTGATCATTGTGTAGCGCTCGAGCGAGCGCACAGCGACACCCACTAACTTACGCGCACGCACGCACGCACACACACACACACACACACACACACAGTTCACGGAGAGTAAAAGCAAGCTGAGCATTTTAATACTCTGGTTGGTATCCAACGCCGACTCTGTATTTGTAAAGAAATCCACTTTTGTGATGAGCGCACCTCGCACTGGGCGCTTTTAAGTGAGACCGTAAATCATTAAGTAAAAAAAAAAACCGATGAAGATAAAAGATAAAGATTGATTTACATTTGACTTCCGAATGACTTCCGAATGAATCTACAACGGAACAATAAGCAGATGTATATAACTCTGAACAACAATAATGCATCATGCATCAAAATCAGGACAGTTTGGAAATAGAAAATAACATTAAAAATCTTAAAAATCAACTTGCATACTTTTGAAACTTGTTAATCTTTTGAAAGAGTTGGGATAGGAATTACATTCAGGAAATGATACATTCAGTGGAGTCTGTATAAAGATCAAGGGTGCTTAAGGAACTACAAATATTTTCATATATTTCATAGTTTATCGTGTATAAAAGGTTTTTACTATTGCTACCAAGCAGTGGACGGCATAATTCACATTTATAATCTTGTCACACATGTACACATTAGAAAACTATCATTAAGAACACAATCACGTCTCAAAATAAATGCTTTCATCTGAACACTATGACTAAATTTCATCAGCAGCACAATGACCGAAACACTAACAAATGGGATTACCTTGAGCATTCCTAAAAATGTAACAAAAAAAAAATGTAAGGGTTTTTGGATCTCCAGCTGTGTACAACTCTACAGTCTTCCTTAAAGAACCTGTTTAGAATACTAAGCGTCCTTGATTCGACAATGAACCCTTGTAGGTGCAATAAAATACTGTATATACATTGATAACAGAGTAAGTTTTTTGGGCTGTTTGTTTTGCAATTTATAGGTCCCGTATTTTACTAGTTACTTAATAAGTTTACATCGGTCTTAGAAGTTCTCAAAGTCCATCTGGTAATGCTCCAGCTGAAATAGCTCTCAGATAAGCTTTTTATAACAATAATTCTCTCTGTTTTGATCTTCTTCCAAATGTACTTTTACAGTGTTCCCATAAATGAGCTACTGCGAAGCCACAAAACACCACACCAGGGAAAAGCAGAGAGGAGCAACAAGATGTGACGGGCTCTTCTTATATGAGGTCACATTCGACTGTGGTGGTCAAAAGTGTTAAGACAATATACTGTATGCAATGTAACATGCAACAGGTTCTCTTGAGTAATTTAATGTAATTAAATAGATCAGTCAGCATCCCAAGTGTTCTTACACTTACACAGTAAGATCTGTTAATTACACTACGGTCTGCAGTAGTGAGAAGAGGGCAGCTACCTGCCAAAACCCACACGAGAAACCAGACATGGAACCACTTTGAGGAAGCGATCAAGCAGTCATGAATTAAACGAGTGACACCAGAGAACTGCAGATGTCTCTTTGACTCTATGCCCAGCTGGATCCAACAGGTTTTAAAGAATAAAGAACTTAATAAATACAGTAAAGGTATTTATAAATATTGATTGTTGTATAGCAATTTAAATGCATACTATAACTTT
>JAAGKR010002335.1:0-75763 GCA_011419295.1 Clarias macrocephalus | reverse complement strand
TCGACTGTGGTGGTCAAAAGTGTTAAGACAATATACTGTATGCAATGTAACATGCAACAGGTTCTCTTGAGTAATTTAATGTAATTAAATAGATCAGTCAGCATCCCAAGTGTTCTTACACTTACACAGTAAGATCTGTTAATTACACTACGGTCTGCAGTAGTGAGAAGAGGGCAGCTACCTGCCAAAACCCACACGAGAAACCAGACATGGAACCACTTTGAGGAAGCGATCAAGCAGTCATGAATTAAACGAGTGACACCAGAGAACTGCAGATGTCTCTTTGACTCTATGCCCAGCTGGATCCAACAGGTTTTAAAGAATAAAGAACTTAATAAATACAGTAAAGGTATTTATAAATATTGATTGTTGTATAGCAATTTAAATGCATACTATAACTTTATATAATAATAATAATTCTTATTATCTTGATTGTAAATGAAATGAAATTTTGAGACAGTCATTAAATCATTTAATTTCAAATTTTATATCAATACTTTTGGCACCCCTGTAGCTGTTTTGTTTAAGCCCCAGCCAATACAGACATGGCACACGAAGAAAAAGCAAGGAATGTTTTTCCCCCCTAAAATGACTGAAAAGTGGATATTGCATTCATGAGTCGCATTTCATTATTGTAATCATTCATTTTGCTTGGAGTCATTTTTAAAGCACAAGTTTTAAAATCTTTCAGTTACAAAATGAATAAAAGACCTTGAACATTTCGAATACACAACATACAACAAACAACAAACAAAAAAAATCAAATGTGCTGGAAGAAAAAAAAAAAACACATTTTCTAAGCATATCTTGCTCTTAATCATTCCACTTCTTTCATGTGATTAATAAAAAAATAATAGGATAAAAAAAATAACTTAAAAGGATAAAACGACTATTTTAGAAATAAGCTGTAAACTAATGTTCGACTAATTAATAATGGAGAAATGCATTTTCAACACATGCTAATAATTTTTTTATTATTTTTTATGATTTCTTTTTTAGATACTAAACACAACACACTGTGCTGTATAGACTGATTTGGGTTTTGGTCTATAGCAACTATTGCATAATATTTCTGTACATTTCTGTACATTCTTTTTCAGTAAATACTATATCATGGTTAGGGTTGTAATGGACACAGATTCTATCTTTGGACACTGGGTGCTGAGACACCAGTCTGAGATTCACTTGTCACCTAGGGGCAAGTTTAGCATTGCAGGGGCAGTCGATCTACTGGCATGTTTTTGTGACATGGGGGGGAAACCAAAGAACCTGGTGGAACCCCAGGCAGACACAGAAATAACATATGAAACTAAGTCAGTACAAACACTAAACCAAGCTCAGAATGCAAAACCAGGACGAATATAGCCAAGCAGCCGAATTCGGTGCCACAAGTAGTGTGTTGTGAGTTCTGAGTGCTTTTTAAACTTAAAAAACATATTTTTTCCTACTTACAGAATTGCCACTCACTAAATGTGTTTGTTGTTTGTATTACACACCATTCCGTGTAACCTCTTGAGAAAGTTCCGTTAAAAAATGTGTATGATATATATATTTTTAAGTTAGTCTGGCATCAACATCTGAGCCAGAGTCAGAAAGCCACTGAGATAGGTATTGATGTTTCATACCATTTTTTTTTGTCTGGCTGATTTTATGTGCAGGTGCATGAATGTTCCTCATAAAGTGGATGTTAAATGTGTAAAATGTGCATTCATAAGAATTACATTAATTAGGGCTGAAAATGTTAAAGAAGCAGTGTGTGACTTTTAAAGACCTCTGGTGCCTATGAAATGAATTGCAATTTTACTGAAAATTTCACATTCCTTTCTTATCCCCTTAACCAACTCTATCCTTTTATTAAGTGTTTCTTCATATTACTGAATATAAACTTTCAAAAACAAAAGTAAATTTAACTGTGGTGTATAAACATAAATAACCTGAAAACATTTAGAGATCTAATTTCCATAAAAAAAAGTTTTTTTTAATTAATAGTGTAAAAGTATGTGACTAAGACACAAACCATTCACTTTTGATAAATCATATTGGGGATTGAGAGCTGTTACATTAAAATGTGCTTTACTTTTGATCCTTTCCATCATCTGAGTGCAGGTGTTGCAACCTATTACCGTTCCAATTCTATTTGTATATGTGAGTGTGAGCTACAGTAGCAGTGGGTGGATTGCTCTTGACCCCTTCCCAGTCACACTGTGATCATTCCTCTCCATAAAACACACAATAAGATTAAACCTTCATCTAACACATGTACGGATATGGAAATGTTCTTTTTTTTTTTTTTTTTAACTGATGTTTCGTAGTTTGTATGTTTATATCTAATGTATGTTTGTATGTATGTTGTAAGTTTAATGCTAAACAGCTCTATTCTGCCACTGTATGGACTTTAGGATTTGGGGATGTATCACTTTTCTACCAAAGTGTCAGTGCGAATTAATAATCATAGGAACAACTAAACAACATCATTTATTATTGACCCTGTAAACCACAGTGGGTTTAATTTTCAGAAAGGAAATAACTGTTAATTGAACTGCCATGGCTTAAGCAGAGATACAGATTGTCCAATATCCTCAAATCATCCGGGTGTCCAGAAAGTGAAAATTGCATTTCCTAAGTTTAATTTTAACCTCATCAGTCCCAAACACTAATGTTGCATAGCAGCTAATAAGTACCGTGAACGTGGATCGATATCTTCAGACAGGGAAGAGGTTTACGAAAAAGGTGTAAAAGTGTAATACTCAACTACAGTCATCTGAAGATCTTTAATGGATTTATACACAATGCAGCTTGGTGAAAGTGCAATGGACTTATATGAGCGTAGTGAGGCTAAGTCAGTTTGAGAGTAGCTTCTAATCAAGGTCAAGGCAGAGTAATAGTTTTCATTTCTGTTACTTTTCTCATCTTTAAATTCATCCAGGAGAAAACCCAGCTATAAAACAAACAAAGTAAAATTCAGTGACATTCACTATTTTTTTTAAACAATTACAATCAAAATAATAAGAATAATTTGTTATTTTATCCTATCTTGTCAATACAACAATCAGTATTTAATAAGTCTTTTATTCTTCAAAAACCAGTTGGAACAAAAATACCTGGATTAAGCAGTATGGCGTTACTTCCTCAATCCAGGACTGCTTGATTGCTTCCTCATACTAGTTTTTCAGTTAATTAGCACCACTCGTCAGCCAGATGAACTAATTAGTGACATCACCCGTTTAGTGCACAGGGAGAACTACAATACATGGCATATGTTGTCTTATCACTTTTCGCCCCACTGTACAGTATATGAGAGATTGGTCTAAATGTGGTAGCAGGCCGAAGAACATTTGCTTTTTAAAATTTATAAAGTTTCATTTTTTGCATCAAATTCGCTTTTATCAAACTATGTTCCATTTTTGTGGAAAACAACCAACAGCTATGTCAATTGTAATGCAGGAAATGTTCACAGAATGGAATGAAGGAGAGACACTGGGGTTGATTTCCTCCTAGATTAATGCATCCTATAACTGACAAAGTCGTGTCAGGTGATCACACAGCCTGCAACACCCTTACATTTTGTGTGCATTTGAGTTGATGTTTTTCAGGCTGCTTTGCTGACATCTCTGCAACAAATCATCAAACACTGATTAAAACCCTGCAAGGGGGAATTATTTTTCTGTATCTTCCTGTTTCCCTAAAGAGCTTTGGAGCAGAAACTAAAAGTAGATAGAATGAGCACGGATTGTCCAATCATAATACAAATTACACTAGAGGAAAAATGAGAAAAAGACAAAAATAGGCATTGCAGACATGAAACAAAAGAACTCAGCTCTCTATCTAGCTTCAGGTGTGTGCAATCGTTTTCTCACATCATTCCTACATTGCCATCTATAAACCCTTACACGACCTCGGTAGTGTCATTTGTCGAGCTTAGCAACTTTATTTAAGATCACATTCAGCCATTGGTCATTCCATGTAAATATTCACGTTATGCCTATTTAATGTATCATTACAAAAAAAAAAAAAAAGATATTGACTGCGCTATAAAATTGAGTGACACTAAATCAAGACAAAGACCCATGGTTAATAAAGGGCATTTGATGCAGATCTCATGAAATCTCGCCTTGGTTAGCACATTGCAAATGCTTTTCTGACATTAACTTTAGCTATTTGGCTTTAGGGCCTGAGAGCAGTGAAGCGTGGAGGCGGCTGAACTCACCATAAAGTGCAAGGACACAGTACCCCGAACCCCCCTTTAATTGCATTTAATTAGGCCGCTTTGTGACCAACGGGCTTAGAATTTGACCCCTCCTGGGAGGACAAGCACTGTGTGCCAGACAAACAATCAATCAAGTGAAAAGGAAACATGAGGCAATACATTTGGCATTGTAGATCATTTCTCTCTGGTGTTTAAATGATAACAGTGAGCCTTGTGATGTGCAGATGGTTTGTATTTGGTGAACGCATGGAAAATATTTCTGAGCGTGTGTGGCACCCCATTATATTTTTAACCTTAGCTTGTCTACAGTGCATAATCCACAAAACAAAGCTTTTTTCATGTTCAACTGGCAATTCTACTGGATTCTTTAGAACCATGGATGCACAAACTGTACTTTTAGTCTGCCGACTATTTATAAAGTACAGTGTATAGTTACTGAAAATAAATAAAATATGTATTATAGAAAATCCATGAATAAATATTGTGGTAACACTCTCATTTCATAGTTACAATTTGACAGATTTAAATCGAACTGATAGAGCTAACCGATGTATTTTGTCTCTGGTATTTTCATAGATACAACTAAGTGATCCATCTGTTAAGACTTGAGTAAGTCGATAAAAGACCATATGTTTAGCGTTAACCAGCAAAATAAAGGAGGGGATAAAGGAATCGACAAATCATATTTGGATTTTAACAAATGGGACGATTTCTGAGTAAAAGTGTCACTCTTTAGGGTTCCCAAGACACACCACTGACTAAGTATAAGCTGCCGCATGACCATGTGTAATGTTAATACAATCATGTTTTCCCAGCAGCCAAATGCTTTAACAATGAGTTGTGAGATTCAAAAAGTATGCCAAAATACACGGCCTGGCCTTTAGCTTTGATTACAGCACACAATGTGGTGGCCAGTTAATGTATGAAAATGCTCCCTCATGGTCCCAGAACCACTATTTCACAATTTGTGAATCATGGAATATGCCTGTGCCATCAGCTGAGCCTAGAACGACTGAAGCAACCTCGGGTCATAACACAGCGGTGAGTATGGAAATGCTCTTACTTTCACTCTTAAACATAGCTACGTTTACTGTTGTTTTATTATTATTATTTTTTTTTTTTACAATTTAACATCAACCAATTGTTTAAGTGATGTCTATTTACAGTATAATTGGTTTATGACCACATTTCTTCCACAAAGTTGACAGTTCAGCACTATATTTTGAACTGGTAGGGTGTTGGCCAGGCAGTATACAGTAGCTTACCATATTAGCATGTGACAGGTAAAACAAAATACAACAACAACAACAACAACAAAATGAAACCAATAAAATGAAAAGTCTGCTCACAGATTTCCTATGAACTATGAAGCAAATGAGTGCTGGTTGTTATGGTTTCATGTGTATATTGATTTGCTGAATTATACATACAGTAGTACACTGCACCTTCCAATTGCCAGAGTTACTGTATGGTTTGACTCCATTTCTTAATTGTAGGAGTTTTTTTTTTTTTTTTCAATTTAGGAAAAACTGGAAAAGAAAAAAGCAGCAGAAAGAAGGAAAATCCAAGATAAAGTGTCTAAGCCGTTGTGCCACCACAAGCCTCTATAATAACTTTAATGAGCCTTGGTACAGAATGGAACTGTACTGGATGGATGAAAACCATTCTTCCAAAAGATACAGCACTGTCTAATATGTCATGGTTGAGATATAGTGGCTGCAAAGACCATAGTTTAGAGTTTATATTTATACTCATGAGACCTTCAGTGAGCCCTTGTGCCTGGTGGAAAAGGACAGTGTCTTTTTAGAAGAGACCACACCCACCAGGATATTAATGTTTCATTGTAGGATTATCAGTCAGAACATCTTTGTATTGATTTATGGTGACTCTTTCCTCTAAGGGGACAAGTGGAGGCAAACTATGCCAGTAAAATGCTTCAGACAGCATAACAGAACCCATCCTTTTTATTTTTCTATTTGTAGGCTTGTTTCATTGTTTGTAAGTTTATAGACAGATATTGAATATAGATTCATCTGGAATAGTCAGCAAAATACTTACACAACCTCAAAATTATATTTTTGATTGTTCTGTTAAGTTCTAATTATGGAAAACATAAAAAATATTATTACATAAAATATAATAATAATAATAATAATAATAATAATAATAATAATAAGAAGAAGAAGAAGAAGAAGAAGAAGAAGAACTAGACAGGTGCATTTCCTGAAGAAAATGTAAGTGGTGCTTGCCATGGCAAATCTCTCTCTTAAAACCCTCTTTTATAATGACAGTGTATGAAATCAGTTGCTAAGGTGCTCTAAATTGCTAGGGCGTGGCTTGACAGCTTCACAATTATCCTGAGAGACTGATTGGTTACCTGCGGAGTCAATGTACCCCCTTCCCATTAGAAAAGTCACAGCACCCCTTTCTTGAATAAGCTGCACAACTTGGCATCTCTTTCGTGGGTCTACGACAAATGGTATGTATTTATTATATATTGAATATTTAATATATTCAGGACAAATGTATTTACTGTCTGTGGCTAATTTTTTAGTACTGTGAGACTTTATCTCAAAGTAAGCATGATCTTGACCTTGAACAAGGCCACTGCGTTGCATTTGTGTTTTTTGTTGAGTTTTGAAAATGGACTGAAACAGCGCTGTTGAAAATTTTCCTGCGTCCTGAGCCTTCTGTACCCGTATGTATTGGGTTCCACAATCCCTTTCTATGACATTATTTACATGACGTCAGAAACAAAAACTTGAAAAAACTTTCAAGGTTTTTTCCCCCCCTTCGTAATTGCAGCAGTTGACTTCATATTTTGAATGAGAACAGCTGTTTACTGTTGCCCTTTAGTTTTCACGTGCAGATCCACACAAACAAAGCAGCATGGGCACCGAAGACACCCCTCACATGAAGTGATTAATATAAAAAAAGATTTCCAAGACTTTGAAGATACCCTTGAGCATTGTGAATAGTCCCACCCACAGTCTGCAAAAATCAGGGTGTTCATAAAAAGAGACATTTGGTTTCACCAGGATTTTATGGCCAGCAGAGGAAAAGATATTGCACACATCTGGCCTGTATGGGAGGTGGAAAGAAGAAAGATTTTTTTATGTTCAATGTGGAGTGCAGTATGAAGTTTGCACAAAGTATTTATGGCCAGATGTTACCAAAAAAGAACCTTATGGCATGCAACTCAAGATGGCCAATCACCAAAACACCACCATCCTAACATAAATCATGGAAGCATGGTGGTACTGTATAGACTGGAGATCCTTTCAAGCTTGAGAGAAGGACTGATAAAATCCAAGTACGGGAAGATTCTGGGAAGTACTGAAAAATGCTAAATGTCTGAAATTTCAAATCTATGGAATGACTTGAAGGTTGCTGTCTAGCGAAAAAGCAAACTAATGTTTTCCATCTCAATATGCATAAGTGGTGCACAGCTTTGCTTGACAATCCGCCTAAAACACGTATTTCCTTATTAAATGCACATGCAAAGACATGGTGTGTGTGGTGTAGAAAGATGGAGTTTACTTCCTCATTGCATTGCTTATTTCCGTCCATATCTGTGTAACATTAGGAACAGCTGTCACATTACCATGCAGTATGGCAGATGTGGAAAACTCGCAAGAGAACTAATCCTCAGTTGTTCGGTTCTATTGTTATCAATCATACTGCTATCTGTTTTAAAAAATCAGGTATGAGACCACACGATAAAAGAGTAATGTAATGCAGATACCAGAGGAAATAAAATAGAACAAAAATGTCAACCACACAATGAAATAATAACGCTTAGGCAAAGAAGTTTAATGAGCCAGCTTGAGAAAGAAAGGTTTTAAATAGACAGGGATTAGTTACCCATTATAGGGATCTGGCCCATTAACCAGAAACTTACTGACCTTTGTGCAGAAGTACTGTAGTCACACGCACAGGTAATGTAACCGTGTCCATGTACTAATAATTGTGTTATTGTGTCACTGTGAATCATACCAATGTAATGCTAGTTCATTTGGAACTATTTGAAATTTGCACCAGCGTATTAAAATAATCTGGATGTCCTGACGTTCATTGTGATCTAATAAACATGGCTGCCAACTAAGAAGAATAATGAGGCCATTTCATTTAAACATCTTCCACAGGCAGACTTATCAGTGTGGCGCTAATTCATGACGATGTCCCGCTGTTATAGGTTCTTAAATTCAATTATTAAAAGACAACAGTTATTTAAAAGTGAACAGAGTGATGTAATCAAGAATAAAAATAAAAGGTTTAATCTTAAACCTTGTCCAGGGTGTACCCCTCCTCCTGGGGTAGGCCCCAGGCGCTCTGCGACCCTAAATACGGGATAAAGCGGTATAGACAATGAGTGAGAGATGAGTTTAATCTTAAAATTAAAATAACATAAAGGAAATTAAAATAACACATTGAGTTTAGTTAATATTTCTATGCCGGTCAGCCATAAAATTAATATCATCCCCATGTGAATTGAATAACATTGATTATCAATTATACACCAGTAAACTGATGATGGGATGATGCACCCAAGACTCATCTATGCCTCAGGGGACCAAAGACCAAAGGTATCAGGACACTCAGTGCATCAAAGCCTGCAACACATGAGGCTTAGCAGACACAGAGTACAAGGTTGTTGATCCACCCCAAATTCCCCTGATCTTAAACTGACTGAGCATCCATGGGATGAGTTCCTGTGGAGTCATACCCTGAGGGGCCTGAGCTGTTTTAGAAGAACAAGGGGAACCTACACAATATTGGACTTGTTGTTGTGGGGTGCATGTTAGTGCCTCTTTTACTAAGGAATGCAAGAAAACATTACCCAAGGCTCACTAAAAATAACGTAATTTCGATTCTCTTAAATGCCACCCAGCTTTTATATAACATACACACTATCTAAATGCACTAGTTATCTGGGGCAGTATAAACTGTCTGCATGAAAACAAAGTAGACTGACATATTTCAGTGGTTAATGTTTTTAAATGTTTAGAACCTCTTGTAGCTGTAAAATGATTGCTATCAATCTTTGACTTCTAAATGATTGTAGAGAATTTTAATTTTGTACTTGTAATTACGTTTCTTTTTCAATGTAGCAATAATTGTAATAAAGTAATTACACTTTGTTGCGACTTTCCTCTAAAAACAATGACATCCAGTGCTTTTAAATCCTGTTAGAAACAATGCCTATGTTTATTTGTTCCTTAATCGGTGGTTCTATTGCATTATTTGACTTTTTTACATTTACATTTCATTCTGATGCTTTTACTTAAAGTGGCTTATTATTGAGACAGGATACAGAGAAAACTGAACATTGTAGGGTTTGCGATGTTGCTTAAGGATGCAATTCAATATCTTGGAGGTGCTGAGATGTGAAACCACAGTGTTTTTGATCCCACTTCCCCAGATCAATCTGTTTGCTTTCAAACATGGTTTCAGGTTTCAAACATTTTATACCCATATAATAATTCTTAACCCAGAAAAAGTGCTCACATCTATCTATGTATCTATCTATGTAATGTGTGAAACCTCATGAACGATCTTGTCTCAACACATTTCTGTGCGTTTAGATAAGGTAGGAGATGAGGAATTTATTCTGTGTAACCCAGTATCTATCTATCTATCTATCTATCTATCTATCTATCTATCTATCTATCTATCTATCTATCTATCTATCTATCTATTATTTTTTAATTTCTTTCTCTAAGCTAGGAATAAGACAGATCGGAAATTTCAATTAAACCAGAAGGCAACTTTTGACACACATTGTCCAGAAATCAAATTGTCCACAAGTGCACCAAGCTGTGTCTCCTGAGAGATAACAAGATAATATGCACTGTTATGACAGATGTTCGAAAGCACTGGCTAATTGGAGAAGTGTGGAGAAAATGAGTAAGTAACTACAATTCTGAAATCATCATCGCTCTAGGTTATCTAAGTTTCTTTAGATAATCACTTGAAAATCACTTCAAATGAATACAATATATTTTTCTACAGATTTATAATGGTTTACTCCAGTGGCGGAATGGTAATGTTTGAATATTTCCAGAATTAAAAAGAAGATAGGCTGCTTGTTCTTATAATTGCATTAAAGACGATGATTAACTCTGAATATCAGGCCTCATTAATCAAGCTGGATATGAACAAATGTATTCATAAATCATTTGCAGATGCATTTACACAAGAAATGTGGTATTCAAAAACTAGTTTAGGTGCCATTTATCATTTTCAGCTCTCTGTAAGCTTAGTGCCTTTTATGAAGTTTTGTGGGTGTTGCTAAATGTAAATTATGTATAATCAGCAGTGTTGAGAATAAGCTTGCTAATGTGCAGGTGACTGGCATTTAACAAGGTACTTTTATAAACCTTGTTGTTAAACTTTTTTTGGCTTATCGTAGGAAAACAATTTCCACTAAGAGTAGGTTTGAATCAGTGCAACAATTACAGTTAATCTGGGTTTTCGAAGGTACGGGTCACCTGATGTAGTGATTTCTGTTGCACTTTGACTGACCTACAAATAACATATGTTGCTCTTGAAAATATAAAGTGTATAGAAATTAATCCATTTGCACTCTCTGACAAGCTGAAGTGTCCCATTGCCCTTTTCCAAGTGTGTGTGTGTGTATGTGTGTGTATGTGAGAATAACAGCAAGGTGGCAAATAGCCTCCTGACTAGTGTGTGAATCCTCTCACTCCCTGAGGCACATTGGATGGTTGAAAAAAAAAAAGGGAGAAAAAAACACCTATCATGCTCTTATGTCAAATCTGTCTCTCTCATGGCCTAGATCTAGGTGTGAGAAATGTAATGTGTGAAACCTCATGAACGATCTCGTCTCAACACATTTCTGTGTGTTTAGATAAGGTAGAAGATGAAGAATTTATTCTGTGATAACTGTGTAACCCAGTATTGTTGATTTACAGTCTTTCAATGTATTTATATACATATACAACTATGCATTGATAATATCCTATATTGTGTAATATCATGGTACATAGCAAAAATTAGGTAGTACAAATTCTATCTATCTATCTATCTATCTATCTATCTATCTATCTATCTATCTATCTATCTATCTATCTATCTATCTATCTATCTACACACTCACAGTGATCATCCATAAAATTATACCACATAACATTAAAACATTAACATTTATTATGAATTACATGCTAGTAAAATGGTCACAGGATCACAGGATCATGGTCATCCAAGGCTCAACCCACAGAACAACTCTACCCTACTTGATAGAAAAAGTCAATGTTGGCCACAAAAAAAAGGCACCAGAACACACTGTGCACCAAAGCCCACCATACATAGCGCCCAGCAGGCAAAGAGCCCAAGGTCTTCAGCCCTGCCCCAAATTCCTCAGATCTTAATCCATCTGAGCACCCATGGGATGTGTCTGACAAAAGAAGTCCAATGGTGGAGACTCCATCCACCATCCCACAGCACCCATTTGCCAGACCTGGTCCTGATGCCAGTCACCACAACACACCTCGAGAGGTCTGGTGAAGTCATGCTCCAAGAGGCCAGAGCCACCACAGTGACACACAGGAAACCAAAATCCTAGGTGGTGTTAACAGCAAACAATGACTTTAAGTCGATTATTTGGCAAAAACTATATAGTATATATAAATTCTATCATTATAATTTCTTCTCATTGTAAACTTGGTGGGTGTTGGTGGCTAAGTGGTAGGTTTCTTGACCTAGACCCAGGTTCAATTCCTGCCCAAACCCCAGCCACTAAATGCAGTGCTGGTCCCAAGCCTGGATTAAATGGGAGAGTTGTGTTAGGAAGGGCATCCAGCATAAAATCTCTGCTAAACTTTGTGTGGATGGAATGGTCCGCTGTGACGACCCATTCAATGTGAACTTTTGAAAGTCCAACAAAAATCATTGCGAGCTTGGTAAAGGTGTATAACAAAACATGCCTGGTGTCAATCCCTTTTCCTTTTTTTTTTTTTTTTTGAGTGAAAAAGTGAAGCCTTAAACATATTGTCAGGACAGGTGTGTATTTCCATTACTTTTGGCTGACTCAACTTGGAAGTTGACTGTCTATTAGTGCTATTACAGAAAACTTATAACCCCAGCTGCTGATATTCCACTTCATAACATTCGGGCATATGTTCTGGTTATGAAGGCATATGGTAGTTTCCAGCAAAGTGCTCTTGGTCTTTGAGACTACAAACCAATCAAGGCTGGAACACCTGTGTTAATGTACCTAATAAGAGAAATTTTATTTTCTTTTTTCTTTTTCTTTTTTTTTTTTCCGATACACAATGAACAGGGGGGATGAATTGACATAAAAACATAACAACTGGTAGAAACAGATTTTATGAAGTAAATGGTAAATTAAATAAACAGATTGATATTTAGTGGGCAGTGAAGCATGAAGGAAAATATGCTAACAAGTAGACTGGATGTGGCATAACGAAAAGCTACCCAGAGATTATGACTGCAAATCCAGACGATCCCATAGCTATCCATTCCAGGAAGCCATGGGATCAAAATTGCTCTGTGGTTAGGCGGGATGGCAAGCTCAATTACTCAATTACTGTCAGTTACATCAATATCAGCCATTCATGGGCAACTATGAGCTGTAGAGATCTCTAAAAGTGCACATAGAGCTTGATGCCCCATCATGGGATACTGCACAAGAAGCAATCTGAATGTGGTCAGCTGGCTTTTACTGTACATGGCTTGGAGGAAGCCCTCTTGGTGTTTATCTTCCTTGGTTGGCAGTGGAGCACTGGGTGGTTGGTGGGAAAATGACAGGTGATCAAATTGGTAGAAAAAAAAGGGTAATAGGAATATCTGATACAGTATGTATCAGGAGGGTTTTTATAAACCGAATAAAAAGTATCTATCCTTGACTCTTAAGAAGCATTTTTAAACTTTGTCTTGGTATAGTGTTCCTTACTCATTAGGATAAACTGCCTATAGGTAAATTAATCCATAAACTACTGCCTATAACAAGCTTTAATGTTGGGGAATATCTGATGCATGTCACACAAGGTTTTTCTCTGTGTGCTAATTTTCTGCTCACACTTTCAATCCTGAACATGTTCACTTTGATGAACAGTTCAAACAATAAAATGTTGAGAAAACAGATCACACACTTACCTCTGATGAGTTTTGCATGAAGATGTGGTGTGGTAAATCCTAATCACTACAGCAGCCCTCACGTATTTCTGCATGCTGATGTGAAATGTGAGGAAATGTAAAGAATTAAAGATGAGAAATACTTTTTCGTATTAGGAAATGCCTGCTTGAGAACAGCACTTGGTAAAAACATCTCGATGTATTAAGGCAGGTTACAGTGACCTGGTAATCAACGCTAAAATAAATCGGTATTCAGTTTATTTCCCGCAGGGCTCTCATTTGATATGTTAATATGCTCCAGCTGTTATAACTGCAGGGTTAATTAAGAGCTGCGTTCAAGGGTCCAGGCTACAAAAAAGCAGTTCCTGAGTACAGGACAGGAGTGACAGCTCCGGCTTCGACTTCCTGAGGAGCACAGAATTAAAAATAATAAGAAAAAAAGAGACAGGCAAGCAGAGACCGAGACATGTTTTTTTAAAATACGTTTTGAGTGATGGATTTTTTAACTTTTTTCATAGCACTCAATGTCACCTTTTCATGCCTATGAAAACCATTCAAGTAAAAAAAAAAAGAAAAAAAAAAGGCATAGTTCTCTGGGTTTGTCCTGCTTTGGTTATACATGATATCTAGGAAGATATTTAGCTGTTCAGCCATAGTGTAGTATCATAATTTCCCCTGAGGTTAACATTTTTAGCAGCAGAGCTATCCTGTGATTTTGCACCCTTAAGGTCAACTGCGATATCAGTATATTCTTTGTCGACTGAGCATCATGCTTCTCTAAAAGTGCATCTGTGTCACATTAGTGGCTGGTGTTTTAAACTCCTCTGAGTCGTCAGCCCCCTCGAGCTCACACTGCTCGTCCATGGTTGCTGGATCAGCAGATTCTCTTGTATCCTTTGTGTCCTCTGTACTGTCATCACCAATAATTCGCCCTGCATTTGCACCCACTGACGCAGCAGTGATCTTGCTGTATAGAGGAGTCACGGTTAAAACGTCCTGGATTTCATATACAGTGCATCAATGGTCTAAGCCAGTCGATTATTTGTTTTACCACCACTTATCCTGAAGAATTTATCTCATGGAATGAATGGCTTAAGCCCCTCATCTGGGTTATTTTTATATCTCGGGCCAGTCTTAAGCACAACTTCATGCTGTGCACCCGGAAACAAAAATGTCTGGCATATCACTTAACATTTAAACTCGAAATGACTCAAAGACCCAGCAGAATGAATTGTTGAATGTGTTTAAAAGTTTCATCTATAGTAAATGAGGGCATTGAGAATTTATTTTGATTAGGGGTTAGACAGCAGTAGAAAAAGAACAGGTTCATTATTGACTCTTAAACCATGTTCCAGTCACTTCATTCTTCCCAGATGCTACTGTAGATGCTTACCAATTTGATTAGCAATTGACTCCTCCAGCATGGATTTACAGCTGTATCACATTAAAGTTTGAACCCTGTAAAGTCCTCTGAGTCCATAATTCATTATCTTTGTGTAAGGTTTTGTAATACGATGTGAACTTTCCCATGCATCTATGCTTATAAACAACCCTCTCATTTTGCTTCCTGATTCCTTATGTGGCAACACTTCCTATAGCCTGTGCTCAGACGAATATACATATACATATATTTCCTACTGTCTGTATCTGTATCCAGGTCTATCTGTGACTTACATGTTAGTGATTGGTTCTTTTGGTGTAAGGAATGTATGTGACAAAGGGCACCTGGCTAAAAGCCTAAAAATGCTCTCTTTGCTGATAATAAACAGATATCTGCATGTGTGTTTGTAATAATATTACAACAATTAAAGCAATATAAATTATAAATTATATATAAATTATATTATATAAATTAAAGCAATAATTATTTAAATTTATCCTAAAACATAACAAATTGGACACTCTTAACACTTAACTAGTACACTGTAACTACTATAATCATGGACAATACAAACAACTATTAGTATTTTTAAAAAGAGTGCATAACCGTCTGAGACAGATCCAGACACAGTTTTGATACATTGAACATAAAATAGGCACGTATAAAGATGTACTTCTACCAAAAATAAAATGTGGGTTTTCTTCATAAATGTGGGTGAGAAAACACTTTGGAATTTAAAAAATCCACAAAAAAAATAAAAAAATAAATAAAAAATGTAAATTTGCACTGTATGGCCAAAAGTATGTGGACACCAGACAATCACACGCAAATGCAAGTGGCAACAATTTGGAAAGTAAACATTTGCATAGGCTATTTTTGTATGCTGTTAAGATTTCTTTTCACGGATCCTAAGGACCCCAAAACTGTTCTTGCATGTCAGTGATCCTGCACACAATTTGAGGGCCAATTTGGGTTGGAAACAACTTGGCCTGCACAGATCCCTGATCTCAACCACACTGAACTCTAAATTAGCACAAATCCCCCCCATAATCCATCGGAAAACTTTTCAATATTATAAAGGCAAAAGATGGACAAAACCTTGAAATGTTCAAAAATCAGAGATCAAAATCAAACTTTTGGCTACAGTGTCGGATGTTTTAGAAGGACGTTTTAGTGTAGTATTTTTCCATCTTATTTCAAATAGAAATAAGGTATAAAATTATATAATAAAAAAGTTCAAAAGTTAATTCTTTTAATTCTTTTGTGTGTGTGTATGCGTGTGTGTGTATGCGTGTGTGTGTGTATTTAAACATTTTGTAAAACATGATACAAATTCATCTAAGCGGGAAATGAGACCTCAGACAAACAACAACATATACATTTTTCACTGTGCCATTATTTATGTAACAAAAAGGAAGCCAAAAGGAAGAAGAAGAAAAATCTGGGCAATACCATTATTACTTCCACAGCATTTAGGAGGATACATTGCAGCCAGGTGCTGCATTAATTGACCATAAGCAGGTGTGCAGAGCTTTATAAAAGCAGAGGTTTTTGGACCATTTTGGTGTGTGTTGACACAATGCCAAGAGGGGAGGACATAAGCAGTGGCCTTAGGGAAGCAAATGTCTGGACATTTGAACATCTGAAGTTTAATGTTGTGCAGTGTACAATATCTTAGACACTACAGACCTAACTGAGCAGTTAATTGCACAATTAGAAGAAGACTGAACAAGTACAATTTGTTTGGAAAGGTGCCAGGAGAATCCACTTAAAACCAAACATAATTTCAGTAGAAACACTGTCAAGCATGCCCCACCAGCGGTACCCCACACAGATCGGAATTATTCCGTTTGTTCACTTATATGAGGTAGGAGTAAACGTAAATGTGGAACCAGTCCATCACAATGCACAATGCAAAAATCCATCCATCCATCCATCCATCCATCCATCCATCCATCCATGTGCAATTAAACTCTTGAGTCAGGAAATCATGTGCTAGCATACAGTAGTAAACTCACAGAGAGACAGGCAAATCTGTAAACCTGCAAACCTGAAGCTGTCTGGCCACAATGCTACTTGTTGCACCACCATACCAACTGGCTGCTTGGATAAAGTGTTAAAATAATTTGGTCAGCCGCTTTGAGTTTAAATTCCAGCTGGGTGTGTCTATGCACAAAACCTGGTTGTAAAAAATTTCATCACTTTTATTGTCCAATTACATCCAGATCATTACTAGAGACATTTTTTTTTTCTGACCATGAAAATAGCAATTTGGTGAGAACAGGAAAATATGACCATGAAAATAACATAAATGAATTTGCTAATGATATTATATTTGTTTAGTACTGTATGTTCAGTCATCAAAGCCAACAACATTATCTTAAATAAATCATTTGAACCAAATGGAACTGAAATAGTAGCACAGTCATAGAAACAGACATAGAAAGAAGTAAAGAGAGAGAGAGATACTAAAAGAAAGGCAGGGAAAAAAGCAGCTGTGCTGTATATATTCTGAGACAAAGATTCTTGTTTAGATACATTCTTCTCCGTGTGAATCTGTGTATGTGTGCGTAAGCAAGTGCTCACAGAATTTATATTTGGAAATGGGCAAGCAGAAGCTGGACACATGGGTATCCTCAGGCAGTACACACATGGAGCTGAGTGCTAGGAGACTGTCTTTGCCATGATCTCATCAGGCCATCTGTTCCACCAATAATCTGCATTGCCTACAGCAGCACAGTGGCCAGTCTGGCGGGAGAAAAAAGATGTAGCCTCAGCATCAGAAGCTTTTACTCGCCAAGTGCAGGGTGGAATTTCGGAATTCCTCTTGGTGCAGGTGTCAGCATGAATTCTAGTATGATAAAACATAAGTGATAAAATATGCAATACAAAAAATGTAAATAAACAGAAAGCCACTAATACATTTACAGTATAAATACTAATGAAAGCTACAGTTTTGTGCAAATGTTGATGTTAGAATACCACACCTCACATTTAAATGCAGAAGGTAATTTATGATCATTTGTAGGCATAAAATTGTAGGCAAAATGTTCCATAATGGATTAATGCTGTTTCCTCTAAATAATAAACATGGTATTCAGCCCTTCCTTCAGCAAAAGCACTATGATAAAATTATAGATGTTAGACATTTGTACATTTTGTACATTTTAGACTGCACAATGTGTTCTTAGTTAAGATACTTTTACTTTTTCCAAAAGTAATTTATTGTAAGATTAATTCACTATTGTAAATTTCTTATTTTGTTCATGATCAATACACCCGGAACAACACTTTACATGCTGGGTCTCAGTCAGTACCTACTAACGGTTAATAGATGTGTCAACAAAGCAGAATGAAAATTCACCAAAATAAGAGTTGAAACTAGGAAGGGCAATGTACTCCCCAGATACAACACCTCACTAATAGTATAAAAATTTATTCGTTCTGGTAAAGCAAATATGCCCCAGGCTTATTTTTTTTTATTATTATTAATTTTTATTACTGGCACTGTTGGTGCTTTTGCTCATGGTTCTACAAAAATCCAAAGAGTTAGTACAGTGGAAGTGTCTCTGCCTGTATAATAGAACACTGGGATTTGATTCCCTGATTGGGAACTCTTAGTGCTGGTTCCAAGTACTGATAGAATTGGGCTCTTTCTTATATAATGACCACCATTATGTACTGTATTTACATGAGAGCATGTTTGTGTGTGGGGGTATGAGACTTCTTACACTGAGAAATCATATTGGATGTATATCCAGTTATTGTGATTATAAAGTACAATTGCACAGAGGTGGGTAGTAATATGTTACACTTACTCCGTTACATTTACTTGAATAACCTTTTGAAAAAATTACTCCTATGAGTAGTTTTATTGCACCATACTTTTTACTTTTACTTGAGTAGATTTGTGAAGAAGAAACGCTACTCTTACTCCGCTATATTCAGCTATACTCGACTCGTTATTTTTCTAACCATTTAGTCTACACATTAGATATTCTTTATGTTTGCCAGAGAAATGCAGCCGGTGGATCTACCACGTGACTGTGTTTCAATAATCAGACATAGCAGCAATAATCACATGACTTCGTTTAACCAATCAGCCGCAATAACAATAACTACATGTACAGTAGTCATATCTTCAGCTGTGGTAGACCCCAAAGGAAACATGTTGCGGTTAGTTTAGCTGTTTTATTTAATGTTGCAATGTTAAAATACGTAATTAGTAAATAAGCTAGAGGCTAATTTATTTTATTTTATTTTTTTACATTTGTTCTGCTGGACACGGTTTATGGTAAAGTGAGACTCTTGTACACATGTTCTAATGCTATTTTCTATCCGATGAGTCATTTGCAGGGCAACTGAATATACAGTATATCTTACACAGGAAATAGTTACACTGTCCAAACATACATATGTCACCTACAGGTGGTATTTGTTTCATAAGCTGGATGCTGTGAAAAAAGTGAGATTAGGAAGTTTTTTTTAAAGATATTTATTTTTAGTCATTTATTTTATTTTATTTATTTTATTATTTGGAAATGTCAGAAATTGTACATTAGTTTATAATTTTGTCTGACTGAGGCCAGACAAAAAAAGAAAAAAAAGTAAATCAGACATTATGATGAAACAGTTATCCAGTACTTGAGTAGTCTTTTCAACAAATACTTTTTTACTCTTACTCGAGTAATATTTTGGATGACTTTACTTCTACTTAAGTAATATTATTTTGAAGTACAGCTATTCTTACTTGAGTGCAATTTTTGGCTACTCTACCCACCTCTGCATTTGCACAATCAAAGCAAAGTGTGCACTGTTTTTGACATGATTAGTCCATTTGGCTGGGATGAAACCTCAGCTTTAGAAAGAATGCTTGTAGTATTAAAAGCGTCAGACCCTGGGGGTCCTAAGTTCAAGAAAACAAGACCTTCCAGACCTGTTTCAAGCCCAAATCTCTTGATTCGAAGCCTGTTTTTACAGGAACCCAAATGCCCTCAATTAACACAGCTGAATTAGAAATAGTGGGATTCACAGCTTCAATTAGCTGCTGAGTCTGTGTACAGGACGAGCCAAACTAAATCACATCTGGCTGGAACACAAGGCTGGCAAAATGGTAATTAACGCTTATCTGACAGCTACAAATGTCAAGAGATGTGTACAGTATGGTAGATAGTACAGCCTAGGCAAAGAAGTCACAAGTGAATCCCCACACTTAAGCTCCCACTTGCACAGTGATGTCGAAACGAAACAAAGTGAGTTAAAGTACAATTAGCATAGAGGAGAAAAAAGCTTGTAATTTCACTGCTCGTTAAACAAATAAAAAATATATATTTCAGGTTGGAGTTCTCATCACAGGCGGCATGGTGGGTTAGTGGTTAGGACTGTCACCTTGAACCTCCAGGGCCCGGGTTCGATTCCCGGCAAGGGAGTTTGCATGTTCTCCCTGTGCTTGGTAGATTTGTTTCGGGTACTCCGGTTTCCTCCCACAGTCCAAAGACCTGAAGATTATTCTAACTGGCGTTCCCAAATTGCCCATAGTGTGTGTATATGTGTGTGCCCTGCGATGGATTGGCACTCTGTCCCGGGTGTACCCCTCATTGTGCCCTATGTCTCCTGGGATAGGCTCCAGGCCCCCCGTGACCCTGAATACAGGATAAAGCGGTCTAGACGATGAGGGAGTGAGTGTGTTCTCACCACATGCAGATTCCTCATATGGACGTATAGATTCTTCTAGATACAGTTTGGATTTATATTTCAACATTCTAGCACAATGTTGGAGATTTCAAACTGAAATAACACATTAAACATTAGGTAATTAAGTAAAAACAACAACTGTCAATTGACATTAAAGTTAGCTGTTCTGGTCCAGTTCTCAAAAGAACAGTATTGTCAAGTGCAATTGTAAAACCCATTAAGCACCGTGATGAATCTGGCTCTCATGAAGACAATTCCAGGAAAGCAAGACCAGAACGTACCTGTGCTGCAGAATAGAAGTTATAATTGAGCCAGCTTCAAACCAGCTTCAAAAATCTCCAATTAACAACACATCAGGTTAGAGGCGTTATGAGCATGAGTAGCAGACACATCTCAATATCAACTGTTCAAAGTAGATTATTCGATTATTAGATTTGGATGCCTTTAGCATTGTTTTACAATGTAGAAAGAAATAATCAGGAAACACCATGGAATTAGACTTTTGACTGGTGAGAACACTTAGACCTTGAAATCATGTTGATATCTCTTGACTGCATTTGATACAAAGTATGATGCCTTGTAACCGCAGTTGCTCTTAAATTCCCACAAACAGTTCTGTACCCTTAACAAAGTAGACTTCAGAACTAAAATGAATTTTTCCGGTTATACAGGACCACTTTTGACACCATAGCTAACAGTAATAGATGGAATTTATTTATCACACAAATGATGAGGGGTTCCCTTTTTCAACATGGTTCCTCTTAAGGCTTCTTCTTCATGTTATCTCAGGGACTTTTTCATGTGTCACCATTGCCTCTGGCGAGGTGAACTGTATTAATGAATAAATAAATAAAATTAAACCGAGACAATATATTTAATATTTAATATAGAGGGAATCTTTTTGCTTTGTTTTACTTACTTTGGCTTTGCACCCACAATGGCCACTTAAACCCGGTCGAGTCGTGACGCGGCGATTCTCCCCTCCCTTAGACAGTCTATCCGGCTTTATTTAGATTCTGACTCAGCACGTGGGCAGCTGAGTGGAAGTAAAGAAGTGAGGCTATATGTCTAGGCTCCTCAGTGACCCTCACCCACTGCTCTAATGCGCAGAATGGGCAAGAGCATTTGATATCCACTCCACCCTCCTCCATAGCTCCGTGCAGAGAGACTGAGCAGCAACCAGGTCCCACAGGGTGGGAGGGGGCCAGGAACACACAATGCTCTCTGAAGTCTTGCAGAAAAGTTGTGCTATGTTTGCAGTTCAGTATATGAAGAAGATGACCAAGCTGGGTGCTTTATCTCGCAAACAGTGCACAAAGGGCAGAGAGTTTCCATTTTCATACTCCTATGTATATATAAAACTAAACTTGAAGTGTTTGTCTGAAGAGTCTGAAAAGCTCTGTGCAACTGCAACCTTAGAAGTGCCTGGAGGATAAATCTGGGTGGGTGTACAGCTCACTTCAGCTCCAATGATCAATATTTGCTTTTGAGCTCTGAATTCCATTACAGCCACATGGACTAAATACCATACTGCGATTAAGCTGCTACAAATTGCAATTATGATAAGATTTTGAATCCTGCAGTGGATTGGCACCCTGTCCAGGTTGTACCCCGCCTCATGCCATAGGTCTCTTGGGATAGGTTCCATGATATATCACTTATCCTGTATACAGGATAAGCGGTATAGAAGATGAATAAATGAATAGATGAATGAATGAACATTGTTATGGTCATAACGTTACACTTACTAAAATTAGCTTGTTCCATTTTAATAAAAAATATTATCTGTTGGGAAACACAGGTCCTGCGAATGTTAATGTAAAAGTTTATCAATAGATTGTGCACATTTCTGTAGTTGGGCTTTATTTTGCAACCTCTGTATGCACATTTGCTTTTACACAACAAATAAGGTTCTCAGTGGAATATTATTTAGTTTGGCAAAACTTTAAATGGTTAATTGAATATTATAATTTAGTAACTACAAGTTTACATGGAAGTTATTATATAGTAAATAAATAACACATTTATTGCAATTGCACAAACTCCAAATGGACCAATCTGTGTCATTTCATATTAATACCTTGAAATGAAACAATTCAAATGTATAGAATAAAAAACAAAGAAGGTTAGTCAATCATTTATGACCAAATTAATAATTTTAAAAAGCCATAATAGTATGTCTGTGTCTATTAGGACTGTATCGGAATACAATTTAAACATTGTCTGTATTTGCTTCTGTATCACATTAGTGCTGCAAATATCTGTATCTCTCTTATCCTACAACTACAACTTTTTATGCCCTAGAAACACTGGAAAATATGTCATTTGTTATTTACTAATTTCAACATTAAATAATATTATAAAAATAACCGGAACAAACTTTTTAAAACTTAAAACATGATTTAGTTATTCTCCTGGAATGCTTTCTCTCTTCTTTTCAATGTGACTCTTCTTTTCAAAGTGAGCAAACTCTCAAGAAAACATGTATTTAAATTTAATAGTTACTTAGTTTAGTTTATAATATTATTGTAGATTAGGCAAGGCAAGGCAAGTTTATGTGTATAGCACATTTCATACACAATGGTAATTCAAGGTGCTGTACATAAAAGAGAAGAAAATAATCATAACATGAAATAGAAAACAATGGCAATAACACTTTTTAAAGAAAAAAAATAGATTTAACATAAAAATAATGAAACTTTTAAATCTATTTAAAATTTAAAATAAAACAGTTAAAAATATTAGATAAACATAAAATAGTGCAGTCAGTTCGGACAGTTCTCATTGAATAAATGCACAGCTAAATAGATGAGTTTTAGATTAGTGTAGCAAGTGTAGCAAGATTAGAGTTTTAGATTAGTGTAGCAACTCACAGCTATGACCGACAGAACAATGAGAGCCAGATGCAGGGTAATATTAACAACAGTGGTTTTAATTGCCTGGAGGCAATGAGTGGAGGAGAAAATGAAAAATAAACGTGAACTGTGGTGTTGGTGTATAAAGGGGCCATGTATAAGTAGTCAGCCTGGTTTGTAGAGAAGCATTGTTTGCTGGGCAGCGTGGTGCATGCCGAGAACTGTTCGTGGCAGGCAGTAGCAGGGAAAGTGATGCTGTCTTCGCTGTCTGAAAACAAGGGAAGTGAATATGTCATAGCTATCTATCATAGTGCTCTTTTATCTCCTCCTGTCTTTTCAGTGAGATCAGTGCCCAGCACATGTTCTTCATAGCTCTGCTCCGTGCCTGGGCCATGTGCTAACCAGCAGTCCACAACTGAACTTATATCCAGGGCTTCTTTTCTACAGGGGCATACTGCTGTCCTTCTGGGGTAGGTTTTCTGATCAGGTGCTTTCCCCATTGAAGCTTTATTCTTATAAGAACCAGAAGATATGACATCACCTCTATCTGATTAATGTGAATAAAATTTTACATTGATTATGAAATACTGCACTACCTGGGTGAACTTTTAGTATTTTATAATCCACCACACTCACTTCAACAAAAACAAATGCAGGCTATTTGTTGGTATCTCAAATAGCAGGAGGCAGCGTTTTCAAACCCCAAAAGTTATGGAACAGTTTTCTAATTTTGTTTGAGACTCAGACACAGTCAGTTTAATTCCAAGGTAAAAAAATATTTTTTTGGTGAAACAACAAAATATTTAACAACAAGGTAATACAAAAATATGTGTTCTATGGAGCAAGTCTGGAGGTTTAAAGGGTGGAGTGTATGGCCGCTTTTTGTCCCAGGTTGCCCACATGCCTGTGTTGCCTTCTGGTCATTTCACTTTTAGTCATAGATAGTCTTGCCAGAGATCCTGCTGACAATCTGCGCAAAGTGTACATTGTCCCCAACCATTCTCTCTCTCTCTCTCTCTCTCTCTCTCTCTCTCTCTCTCTCTCTCTCTCTCTCTCTCTCCCTGTCTCTCTTGTGCCAGCTACACATGCTTTCTCTGAGGTATCTCTTTGCTGCTTCTGGTCTTTCCTGAGTGATTTGCATCACTTGGAAAACTGTTGCTTCTGCTGGGTGTTGGCCTCATAGGCGCCAAGATACATTTCTAGTCATACTTTCCATGTTTCCTCTATGTTTATTTAGTATGTTGTCTAATGTGACTAAGGATGAAGCAGTAAATCTAAACTTACATCTGGAATTTATGTACGTCTCTAAAACTGCTTTGTGGCAATGCCTATAGTTTAAACAACTACACAATAAAATTTAAGTGAAATAAAACTAAAACTGTCAAACTCCAAGCCTCAGTTTAGTTTAAGACTTGCATCAGACAAACTCCTTCCACTCTTTTCAACCAATTGCAAGAGTGACCAAGGGCTTATCAAATGGGTATTTTAGCAGGGGCTTTATGGTATGGCTGGGGTCTGGGACCATTTACATGCCCATGTTCTCCACCAGTTAAGCAACTGACAGTTGCAGACAGAGCAGAGATCTAGACAGAGGTTGGCGCAGTTATTTCATTTGTTATACTGAGAAGGGGAGAGGGGGGAATTGAAGTGCAAGCTGTGGTTTTGGGTGGAGCGAGCCATGAGGAGGTGGTCAGGCTGGCTTGTAGAGGCAAGTGTTGTGTGCTAGATGGTATAGCAAAGGCAGATAGCTGGGCACAGCGGGCAGCGAGAGAAAGGGTCACTGTCTCTAATGTGTGAAAAAAAGAGGTGAACATGCATCAGTGCCAGAATAACACTGGGAGCGACTACACACCTTCCTTCTGCCATCCTGCCCTTTTATACCCATGTTGAAGAGGTACTTTCTATCCTTTTGTTGTCCTCAGCTCTCTGTATGCTTTGCTTTTCATGAAGTTTTGTGGTGACATTAAATGTACATCATGCAACTTTGCTAAAAGATTGATAATTCAGTTCTATTGATGGAATTTGGTAATTGTGCTATTTTGTAGACAAATTGAGAACTGATAATAAGAGTCACATGGATGAACCACTGATGCCAGGGTACTTTAGTGTGGAATGCCAGTGGATTGAGAGTATATATTAGTTTAAGATAAAATATTTCTTTAAGTAAAAAATAAAGAAAAAGCAAAGTAAAAGGAACATTGTGGATATAAATATAGCTACTGCCCCCCTGCCTTATTGTAATTATTTTGCAGCACCGTCAGAGTTAATGGATAATTTATTTCCTCACGCTGATCAACTATAAACTTGATCGCAAAGCATGATACTTGAGTGCACAGTCCACTCTAAAATACCACAGATTTTAGTGCAGGCTATTAAAATTTTTTACTTCATTTTATCCTTTGTATACTGTATTATTCTGCCAAATTATTGCCATCGCTCATGTAGCGAGTAAAATATGTAAAAACGTGGTAAAATGCCATGATACAGATAAATCTTTCAATGTTTGTGTTTTGTGTCAATCAGCACATGTTCAGTTCATCAACATAATGCGCCAGCTTTACCTTGTTCAGTCCTATTAAGAGCAATAAGCCTAGAACAGGTCTCGCATATAGGAAAAATGTATTACAATTGTGGCAACTAAAATATAGTGTGTTATCTCATTATTAGCGTTAAATTTGACAGCTGTAATAAAAATGGTAATAGAATCAGAAAAATCTCTATAAAAAGACTAAATTGCTTTGGTTTTATTTGTAAGAAGAATATACTGTTTTTTTTTTTTTTTTTTTTTGGCCTTTTACACTTAACAGGGGGTCTTTTTAAGTGCAAATGCCAGGAGTGGATTGTTATGAGCTGAGACATTTCATTCATTGTGTGAAACAGAATGCATCACACAGCAGTATAAAATGCCTTTGGCTGTCAGGGAGCAAGGTCAGCAAAGCTGGCTGCTTCTCCTCTCACCACCCTCCCTTACTGTGCCTAGGCGACGACCCAGGGGAAAGCGCCCTAATTAGAGCCTGTATGGAACTAAGGTGGGGTCACAGCCCTGTCATGGTTGGGCTGAGGTGTCCTTGGGAGACATTTACTGTCACAATGTAAAGGCCTTGGTGTGAGAAATGTGGTGAATAAAGGCATTTAATTAAGAGTTGAGGGGTGTGACATGACAGCCACAAGGACCCTGAAGAAGAACTACAGAGAGAGGGGGCAAGTCGGACTATTACTCTTACTAGTTTTAGAAACCTGCAACAAGCATGACATTTACACACATGGGCATATACCTATTTCAAAGATATAAATACAGTATCAGTCTGTACATTAAAAAAAGAAACAAGAAATAAAAAAAAAAGTCCTGGTACAGTAACATAGTGAACAGCACCATGGCCTGGCACCTCCAGGGTCAAGGGTTCAAGTCTCGCCTTTTTTCATGTTCTCTCTGTGCTTGCTGGGTTTCCTCTGGGTACGCTGGTTTCCTAACACAGTCCAAAGAAATGCAGGGTAGGCATTCTTTATTTAAATTTGAAAAATCATGGTTTGATCAAGAGAATTTAATTAAGAGTATTTGGTTTATTAAGCTGGATATTAATTTATGATTTCCTTTTGTAATTCTAATCTAGGAGCATTTACACAAATGAGGGTAGTCATGAAATCCCAGGTTTAAAAATTTAATGCATCTAGTAATTTAGGGGTGATTAACATCCATCAGTGGGTTATTTGTGTTTCAATTACACAATTGAATACATCATATAACAATGTTGAAACTTTTATAAATATCTAGCAAAAGTTACCTAAATACATAGTAATGAGGGATCTTGTTAGTTACATTTGGTATCTGTGTATCATTTAATAAATTGAACTTGAAATTTGTTACATTATTTAAAATACCACAATAAAAACATACATTTTTTTTTTTACTTAACACTGACTACTTAGTAGAAATATAGGTGGATGAAAAATTTAAGTTTCAACGAAACATTCAAACAGGAAAAAGTGGGTAGTTTGTTAAACAACACTTAATTTTTGATAGTAGTAACTATATGTATATAGTAATTGGCTATATATAGTTATTGGATAATTACTTAGTAACAACTTTGTTTAAAATATTTCACCAGGTAACATGATATAATATGTCTCCTACCACAAGTGTAAAATCTGAATAAATACAGTGGTAATCACAATCAGCATTCACGGTCCTTAGTTGGACTACAAAAGTTCCTAGATGGATGGATGGATGGATGGATGGATAATATAATATGTATGAAGTGGCTTTTAAGTGCAATGACATGGAGGATTCCTAAAGAGGTCATCTCTGAATTTGGAATTTGCCTTTGCTTCTACTTTGCCTCTTAACTCAGCGAATAGATGATATTTGAGGACATCACTTCTAAAACTACTGCTGGATTAGATAACCTGATAAGCAAAATGAATTATGCAGTATGCAGTAATATAACCTCTGAATTGTATAACCCAAGAAGGCCTTCAGCAAATCAACTCCTGTTTTTAAAAAGATGTGTCCTCTCTAAGGAAAACAGCAATGATAACATCTAGCTGACATCTCTGATGTTACATCACATTGGGGTGGAGAGTTTTTCTCTTTCCTGCTTATTTCCCTTATACCGATTGCAGTCCCATAAAGTGGAAAGAAGAAAGTGGGAGAAACCATTTATGTCAATGATTCAAAAATACCTTACAGGATTGTTTGACACAGAATGCCTTCAAGCAACATTGAAAAATAAAAATCAAGTTGATCCAATGCTTTAATAAACATAGAGCAAAAAATAAAATAAAATAAAAATGAAGCCATATTTATTTAGTATAAATCTAAAATGATAGATGTGTCTTTGTTAACTGAAATTTCATCATGTCTGTTTCTTTGTTAATGTACCACTATTTGTTTGTTTCACCCACACATATTAAAGACAGGAGTTGCTACCTCTCTAACCGCCTCCACATAGCTTCATCCTTATATGCTCCACCAACGGGAGTATACCTTTCGACACTTTTCTGACCACAGACTTCAGTACCTTGTTGAAGACAGTTGAAGTCTGATTGGCTTATGTGAGAGCTTGTGTTCTTAGATAAATGTGCAGGTTTCCAGTAAAAAGAAATCAAGTGAACGAACTTTTAAAGACTGTGAAACGCTCAGTTTCTAAAGCACAATTTAATCGCTATTGTGAAAAAATATATAATTAAATAAAAATATTCAGAATCCCAAGTTATTTTAAAGCGATCAGATCGGATTTGGCTCTGTTCAGACTGGCAGCAGCAATCCAACACATTGTTGACCTACTGTATCTGCATTGGTTGCTTTGGTAACAATAGCTGGCAGGCAGGACAATATTTACTCATATATCGCCCTGTTTCTGTACATTCCCTCTAGCTTTGCCTGTAATGATGCAGCCCCCCAAAGTGCTATCAGACATTTACCTCACTTCATCCTATGTCATATGTATGTCCATTGACTATTGTTCTCCATTTCCATACTGCAGTTAAGCTGGCCTCTCTTCTTGAAAACATGGTTAATCTTCCTGGGAAAAAAAGTCCAACATAATAAAAGTCCAAGTAGCAACATAACGTTCCACAAAATTATAATTATTCATTTCCATCTCCATTTGTTCCATGATCTCCCCACTCATTTTTCAACCACTGGTCCATATCCCATACAGTACCACGTGTTTGTGTAGACTTGAACTTCCATACCGGGTTGCAAGTGTTGATTTTAAATCTAATTTGGGTGGGTAGAGCATCCAGAATGACACAGATTGTAAAACTACCTTTGGATATTTTTGGATATTGGTTCAGATCAGATTTGCAAAAATCTGATTCAATGTTTTTTTTTTTTTTTTTTTTTTTTTACTATTCAGACTACAGGAAGGTAATCTGATTCCAAACTGATTCTAATCTGGGTATGCCAAAAATCATATTTAGTCTGGCAGTCTGTGCAAGGCCTTATTGCATTCTCCAGTGAAGGCCTGGCTTGCTAGACATGATTGCAAATTGTATGATTTCATAATTAGTATTTTTGAATTTAGTTTGTTATGGAAATGATGATTGCTATGACTTTCGTATATACCTTATTGCCTGTAGCTTCATGGGTGTTTTTCCTTCGAGCTGCATGCCTAGCTTACCAAATCACATGAATTAAGATGAATATTATGCTAATATATATTTATTCTAGTGATCTGACAAGCGTGCACTGTGTCATGTGTGGCTGGGGTGTGGATGAGGGAAAACGTGCGCTGAAGCTGGAATGATCATCAGAACGAGAGATGTGTGACAGCTGGAGCCTGAGGGGAACTTGTCTCCCATCAATCACTCACCCACCACCTGCCATAGATCCCAAACACACTCTGGGTGTCTGTATGAGTGTGTGTGTGTGTGTGTGTGTGTGTGTGTGTGTGTGTGTGTGTGTGTGTGTGTGTGTGTGTGTGTGTGTGTGTGTGTGGTCACAAGTAGACCATCTACAGTGTGAACACTACTGAGATGGACAAATGGTTTAAAAAAAAAAAAAGGTGTCAAATGACTACATGCTGTTTAGGGTCATGGTGGTGTTTAACCTCTCCCAGGGACATTGGTGGATGGATGAATAGACTTTATTTATCCCACACTCATGCACACCTAAGGGAAATTCATCTTAGTTCGTACCCCAAAGTAACTAAGCTTCACTGACATGAAGCTTATATGGACACAGGTAGAACATGAACAGAAACACCGCAGTAACAGTAACCCACGGTCAGGATTGAAAGCAGCTCCACCTTGCTGCACCACCTAAAAGTTACACATAACAAAGATGCTCTATCGCTACTCCTGATTTGTCATGTACTGTACTTATTGTGGTTGTCACATGACAATGTGATTACTGTACCGCTGTATTATCACTTAATCATTTAAAAATATATAGCTACATTTAAAGCCTGAAATGAAATTTTCATTTTCAGTAGGTAAGCTAACAGGATTGCAGCACAAATTGCATTCAAATGTGTGATTTCCTAATGAGAATTGCTTGGAATATTGAATTTCTTGCGAGCCAAATGTTATTATTCAAGACTCCTACTGGCATTTCTACAGTATATTTATCCAGATTTATACCCATTACTCAATTTTCAGCTTTGTTACAAAATGAACAACAATAATTTGACAAATTAGTGCAATTATTTCCATTAGCACTATCATTTATAATAAAAGCATGACAGCTTCTATTACTTTTTTTCAGTGGAAGCAGACTAAGTGCTACATTATGTGTATATGAATCCACTGATTCTAATATGTGTTAAAGTTGTAATATGTAAAATATTTAAGTTTGTGTGATGAGGCATTAATTTTAATTGATCGCTTTGTAAAAGTCTAAATAAAGCTTCTCCTTTAGGTTTTCTGAAAGCTTTACTTAATTTATAAAAAATTGTATTATCATCAAGATTGTTTAAAGCTGGTATGATGCACAGTACTATACACAAGTCTTAGACACAAGCACATAAATGCTGTACAGAAAAGATCTCTTTAAAGGGGGGGGGGGGCTCTAAAGCCCAGTAAACAGTAATTAATGAATCAAAGTCAGTATTTGGTGCGACAACACTCTGAGGACCCTCTGGTCTAAGGAACAATTTGTGCAGTTTTACAAAGAAATTAGCTACTAAGTTCCACTGAGCAACCTGCAGAACCACCCACTGTTCTTCTTAGGACTTTGACTGATACACCCTTCAGCTTACTTTGTGTCCAAACTTTAGAAAAAGTTTTCTTTGTACATTAATAATAATAACACTCAAACTTTAAATAAACGTATATGGAATTATGTAGTAAAAAAAATAAAGTGTTAACCCAGGATATGCCAGGATTTTAGATCGTCTAAAGTAGCTACATTTAGCTTTGGATGATGGGTTGACACACTCATGGTGGTGTAAAGCACATTAAGAAAGCAAGGAATGTCACAAATGAGCTCTTTACAAGGCACACCTGTGAACTGAAAAAACATTCCAAATGACTACATCGTAAATCTGATGCGAGAATGTTTTTTCAGATTACAAGTGTGCCTTGTAAAGAGTTCATTTGTGACATTTTTTTGCCTTCTTAATGTGTTTTACACCATCATGAGTGTGTCAACCCATCATCCAAGCTAAATGTAGCTACTTTAGACGATCTAAAAAAATCGTGTAATTGATATGATTACAAGATCTCTGGGAAAGATAATGCTTCATAAGATGTAACTATTATGTTAGCTATGATGATGAGGATGATGAAGATTTTACTTAAGCCATATTGAGAGAGGGGGAAATCATACAGTATTATACCATGGATTAGTATTTTCACCCCAGCAAAAAACTCTAACCTGGTCAGTCCATTGCCCGACCAAGTTATGTCACACAGGCCTTCCTCCATATAAACAGGGTACCCATTTAAACAGATGGCATCACATGGACAGGGCTGTAGAACAAGCATGTTTGCTTAGTCTATAGTCCTTACGTCTGATTTCTTTCCACTGTGATTATTGTCAGAACAGAAGATTATATTTAATCAAAACTTTGAGACATTGATTCAGTGGAAAGAAACAAATATTGACCTTTACCACCTGCGGATGGGGAATTTGACATTTACAGCAGTGCAAATATCAAGAACTTGAAAATGTTATGAGGAGCTCATACATGCATGTGTATATTGTATTAGGTTATAAACCAGGTATGTTTGCTATTTGAAGTGCATATGACTATTTTTAATTCTTATAAATACTTGTGTATGAAAAGTTGGAAGTATCAACTGCAGTTTTTCACACGTAAATTATGTTTACCCTGGTAAGATATTTTTGTTAGTTATCTCGGGGGAAAATGCAGTTCATACTCATGGCTCAGTATGGAAGGTTTTCTCTGTCAAATAAGATTTAACATATTTTGAATCTTAGGTGTCAGTTACTTTTGGTCTGTTTGGGAGCACTGTTTTGTTGTGTAAAACTGATAGTTTAAAAGAAATTGTTCTGTTCAACGAAAAACAAAACAGGATATTTCACAAAAGACCTTTCCGACATGTGCAGCTTGCATTTCCTTTAATAATGTTGTTTGTGAAAATCATTCAAAACACAACATTTTCTTGTTGTCTGTAAATAATTTAGCACCAGCATTTGCAGAATATTACAGACCTGCCTTTGGTGGTACATTAATTATATATTAGTATATAATCACAGGAAACCACGTTTGGACATGTTCTTGGCTGTAAATATTCTGAGATTTATGTATCTAATGGGTAGATTAGCAAAGGAAGGTGAACAAAAGAAAGACTGCATTCAAGTCATGCATGATCTTACTGTGTGGTCCTGCTGTTTATCTGCTGTTTATGGAACAATTTAGTACACACACACACACGCACACGCACACACACACGCACACACACACACACACACACACACACACACACACACACACACACACACACACACACACACACACACACACACACACACACACACACACACACACACACACACACACACACACACACACACACATGGAATCTACTTACAAAAATGAACTCAGACTGTCCATCTTTATTTAATCAAATACACACAGTTAGAAATGCATGTTCTTTCCAGACTTTTTTCATTAAATAATAACCGGTAGTGTGAAATCACTCTATTATTCAGCCAGTTTCCTGTTTAATGGTTCTGACACTACATAAACAACCCTGGTTATTCAGAGAATTGGGTTTCTTCAGAAATGGCAAATTAATTAAGGAATGTTTCTGGAAACACAGCAAGCCAGCTTTCCGTCTGTAAATAAGAAGCAAATGTGCAAATTGAAGTGCATATTTATACATCCTTAATGACCTCACATTGTTTTATCATACTATCATGTATGTACATGGTTAAAGACCAAAATATGAGCATTTTCTTGAACTCTTTACCCCAAGAAATTTCCAGTATATATATATATTTTTTTACATTTGTTCAGAAATATGGCTAGCATTAGAGTGGTTCGAATCTTAGGTTTTAATATCTGCAAACAATTTAATGATATGTTCATTTGTGCCTGAATGACCTACAGTAGCACTAATATAATATAATATAATATAATATAATATAATATAATATAATATAATATAATATAATATAATATAATATAATATAATATAATAGTCATCAAAAAACATAAAATTAACAAAAAATTATGTTTGGGAAAAAATTATAAAACAATATTTTTCATAGCTTTTGGATAGATTTTTGACCAGAGGTTCATGAGGCCTGTGGCTGTTGCCTGGTAGACTCTAAGGTCACCTGCTGGCCTGAAGCAATGGGCATAACTTGGTTCAGAAGTGAATAAAGAAGGCGGTATAAATAATAATAATAATAATAATAATAATAATAATAATAATAATAATAATAATAATAATAATAACTTATTTACAAAACATCAAAGTCACATGAATGTTAAAACTGGATATGCTATTTCTAGGAAAATGGAATTAATGTTAATGTTAACATTAACATGTAATGTTAATATTAATCTAATTTTGATTGCTCAACCCTTATAGAATTCACACAAAGTTTTTATACAAATTTATCCACCTAGTTTAAGACTTCGTACACTGTCTCCCCATAGAATTGCACACTCCAAGTTGTCATTTTACTGTCTTAAGCTATGATTAAGTTACACAGCGTGTTGCCCAGTAGTGAAAATGTTACTACTGTCATTTATAAACATAACTGTTATTTTGCCTGTCAGTTTTTTATGATGTAACTTTAATGTATCACTTTCCTTTCCTATGAACTTTAGCACTATGCTTCCAAAATGTAATAATGAAAGTTCTTACCCAGTTCCAGTAATTTCACTTAGTTGATTTCTTTTCTAGGAGTGGAAGAAACTAAGTTTAGGTTGATAACAATAACATTGACACTAACAATAACGTATACAGTGCTGGTTACTATTATTGGCCCCCCTGGTTAAAATGTATTCTTAGGCTTCTAATAAATTCATGTTTTATTTAAACAATATAGAACCACAATCCAAAAAGGGAGAAAAAATTAAAAGAATATATTCTTTCAGTGGAAAGAAAATCCCACATTTAAGTTTTTATTTTTTTATTTTTTTTACATTAAATCATGTGTGCCACAATTATTGGCACCCTTGATGTTAATACTTCGTACAACCTGAAGACAGCACTTAATCTCCTTCTCTAACATTTCACATGCTTGGAGAATACAGATAGAGGAATCTTTGACCATTCCTCTTTGTACAATCTTTCTAGATCATACAGAGTCCTGGGTCCTCTTTTATGCACTCTCCTCTTAAGCTCACCCCACAAGTTTTCAATTGGGTTGAGATCTGGGGACCGAGATGGGCATGAGAGGAGCTTGATTTTGTGTCTGCTGAACCATTTTTGTGTAGATTTTGCCACACATTTTGGGTCATTATTCTGCTGATAGACCCAATGATGACCCATCTTCAGCTTTCTGACAGAGGCCATCAGGTTTTTGATTTAAAATGTCCTGGTATTTCAGAGAGTTCATGATGCCATGCACTCTAACAATCTTCCCAGGGCCTTTGGAAGAGAAACAGGCTCACCGCATCACAGATCCTCCACCATAGTACACAGTGGGCATGAGGTGCTTTTCCGCATACTCATGTTTTGTTTTATGCCTGACTCAGACAGTTTGTTGCCAAAAAGCCCTACCTTAGTCTCAGAAAGACCACAGCACACGGTTCTAGTTGAAGTCTCAGCAAACTCCAGACATTTATTCATGTCTGATGGTTGTTATGGAGACTTTGTGACCCCAAGATGCCAATTTTTGATGCAGTTCTCTAACAATGAGGTTTGGAATATTTTTTTTTACTTCTCTTACCTTCCTCCCTCACTGTGCGTGGTGGCAAAATAAACTTGGGTTCTCGTCCAGCCTTGTTTCTCACTCTTCCAGTTGATTTCAACCTTTTAATGAATTATTAATGGAAAGTTTCTAGGTACTCTGATTAACTTTATAAACTACAGTAAAATTTACAAAAATGTAATTTACAATTACATTTATTTTATCGGAATTGTTAGGGGTGGAACAGGGGATTTTATTTTTATTGAATTATTTTTTTCTCATGGATTTGTTTGTATTTTACTTGAGTTAAATGTTAGATTTTTCTACAATTTTCAGTGTGAGATTCTGCAATAATTTGTTTTTTATTAGAAGCCTAAGAATATATATATAACCAAACTAGGCCCTGTGATAACATACACTCAAACCATGTGGCATCCTGAGGAGATGTTAGCCATTTTGTTGACCCAGCTGACTTAACACTCCCTTCCTCCTGTTAATTAGCCGTCGTAAACAGTGGTGTGGAGAGGCAAACACACTGTTCACACTTACAGTTCTTTTTGTGCATGACCTTCTCAGTCTAAACAGAGGGTGTCAAGTTTGTGTGTAGGCGTACAATTTGCGTGTATATGACTTTACTGCAGGGTTCAGAAGCATGTTCGTCTTTACATTTTAGCTTCGTATTTATTATAAGTATGTACTATCTAGCATAGCGATCTTTTATTTACTTTTCACAAGTTTTTAGAGCATATCTGTGAGGATTTATGCTCATTTATGCCCCCCCCCAACCACCAAAAAATAGCTAATAAGTTCATAGTTCTAATGGTTTTTATTGTATATTATGTTCTAAAAGCAAGTTTGATGTGTTAAATCTGTTTGATAGAATCTAGCAAATTGCTTTTTACAATGTTTTCTATAAGCATAATAATCTTTTGTGTACAATGAGTTAAGATTTTATTTATAGTAAGTATGCCCCTTTTTTAGAATACTCTCCAAATTTCAAGAAATCCATACCGTAGAAATGATAATAATCCTTTAAAACCGATTTAGCCGAGTGTAGTTGTTTATGTCTTATAGATTGTATTTTTAATTCTGAAATGGCAGAAATGTATTTTTAATTCTAAGCATGGCTGGTGTCATCTAAATGACTTTCTAAGAAGAAATGATCTCAATTACAAAAGCACATACAGCCTTTGATGACAACCAAACCATGTGGAAATATCAACAAGAAGATCTGATACGCCTGTGCTGTTAGGACACCAATATCTGTATATTGATTTGAAGTCACATCTTGTAATGAGCCAAAAGAACTACAAACCACACCAACAAAATACATAACAGAAAACCACAGTTTATGCTTCATTTGTTACTAATCTGTATGTCTATGTGGTGGTATGTTACAGTAGATATGGCATAACTAAAGTTTATCCCTATCTTTGCACAATTTAAAACAATTCCTCAGTATAGATAAAATAAAAATAGCAGGAAAGTGGGGAACAAGGCGCCCTGTCTTTAATCAACCTTACTGATGTAAAGTGACTTTTTAAAATCAAGGTTCAGAGGCAGGGTGGCAATCAAAGATCAAATTACATTTTAAAAAAACCTTTGAGCCCAGGCCACAAATAGAGCCAAAATTGCAAAAACCCATTTCCTCTGACTTGCTTTGGAGTATTATCAATACTGCACAGTGTTTCTGATTCATCAGGCTTCAGAAAATTCACCCCTTTTGTCCCAGTGTTCAGTCCATGATTTTCCCATGCTGGAATGGCACAGAGCAAAGTCAATTTAATTTCTCAGAGTCTGAATAAAGCCATTTGAATTGTGTGTATCACAAAGACGAATGCTCTTTGTTCAAGTGTGATGCTGGGGGAGAAAACCAGAGGAGAAATGAACTGTAAGATTCCAGGAAATGCTGAAAGCTTTAGTCATGTCGAGTTCATATTTGCAGAGAACTTACCTCTGGTCCATGTGATTGGTCATGTATTATAAGCAAAACCATAAGGGTCATTTTACAGTTCACAAAATGTTCTTTTTCTGTTCGAGTTCACTAAATGAAGGGAAAAGTAGAAAAGGAAGAAAACGGCAGGGAGCGAGAGTTAATGATGTCGTAGCAGAACTGTGATGGATGTTAATCATTCAGATCACTCAGGTGAAATGAGAAAATGAGAATCTAAGCAAATCCAGGCATCATTTGCATCAGAATTAGAGAAGCAATCCTGAGAGGTTCTGTGAAATTAATTATTGAGCTTTATATATAATATAAGTCAATCAAGTGGATGTTAAACATTTACATCAAGCTGTCAACGTATTGCTCATTATTACAACCACATGATTATATTTAGTAATGAGTTATGTTTAATAACTATAGTACAGCTAATAGCAGTTAAGAGGGTGCGGAATGTAATACAGGCTGTGGGGAAAACAAGCACGAATTAGCTGCATATTAATAATAGAAATAATTAATAATAAAAACATATTCACATTGTGAAATCTTCTGTTACATAAACAGCAACATAAAGATGAACAAAAACAAACTCTACAAGCTTTTCAGAACTGAACCTACTGTCTGTTTATGGACATTTCTTAATCACATCTAGGCTTTTGTGTTTTAAACTATACAAAATTGTCATTAATTTCATTGCTAACAATAGTTTTATTTCGTGAAATATTTTAGGATCATTTTAATATTATAGGATAAGTTTTTAGGCAGGGCTTCATCTTTTCTTATCTCATCTGAAGATGAAACCCAGATTCTAGGTTTCATCTCTATGATCTCAGTTGTAATTATTTTATCCCTTCTTAATTTAGATCCTGAGATTACAGGCAAATGCCCTGCTTACCAGAACACTTAAACTATTGAATGTATAGGAAAAATTATGTAATTGACAGATTAAACAATAAAACATAAATACATTCATCAGTCACTTTAATCTTATCAAGGAGTATTTGATGAGTAGCAGTCTCACAGACACTCTTGATTCAACTAAAATAATAATAATAATAATAATAATAATAATAATAATAATAATAATAATAATAATAATAATCATCATCATCATCATCATCATCATCATCATCATCATCATCATCAATAATTACAAAAAAATTACAGCATAAGGCAAGAAAGCTAGCAATTAAAACCCATTTAGGGAAACTGAGTTAAAGAGCTTCAGTAAACTGGCTTCTTAATTACCTAATAAAATCTCTGCAGATATGCTAGGTAAGTGTAGCAAGTAAATAAGTGATATTCAGTGGCAATTTGAGTTGGTTGCTGGCCTTGTCCCACAGCTGAGGGCAATTGTAAAGAGGTACTGCATTTTGGAACATTGATATTCAACATCAAAAATAGTGAATGAAAAAAAAAATCTTACTCTTTAATTTTTAGGTTGATTATCACATTGTATATTATCATGTTTATCATGTATAATTAGTATTCATGTTAGAAAGCATTGAACATTTGTCTTGCAATGTATCCCTGTTACGGCACCAATAGATATATGACATATGTGGACTACTAAGCACATCGAAATGTTTTAATATACGCATATTCCGTGTGGGATGAATATAATATTAACAGATATATTTTGGGAAAAAATGAGGGGAAAAAAACATTAATATAAAAATATTATTTTTTTAACTAGGATTTAAAAAAAAATCTTTACAGCTTTTCTTGTACAAAGACAAACTCTACTTATTCTCAAGAAGTAATAATTGAATGGCTATTAATCAACCCAACCAACAATATCAGATGAAGCCCAAGGTAATTGAACACTTTTTCTTTCAGTGAAGAGGAGAGAAACAGAGACGAAATAAATTCAATTCTATTTCATCTGGTCATGGCCAGTGACCCTCTGCTCCAGCTTCATGGCCACTCATGTAGAAATAACAATAGAAAACAACAGATGTGCACTCACTTCATCAACCTTTATCATTCTTAATGCTTCGCTGAAAGAGGACAGCATTAAGATTGATAAGGTTTACTAAATGTTCATTTTGTATCAGTTGCATCAAGCAAGACTATTTACAGTAAGCATGAATTATTCAGCATTTATACGCACAAAACAGAGCAGATCGTTAAAAACAGCTCTATGACATGGAGATTAGAAGAGAAAAATTGAAGGTGAACATATACTTCATGATAAGCTTTCCTTTGAAACAGCATTTAAATAATCACCCCATGAAGATATCTTTCTCTGCATACTTGAGAGCATTATGATTTTTACCTTATAACACAGAACTAATTTGTTATGCAAAATTCTGTTTTTTTTTTGTTTGTTTGTTAGTTTTTTTGGCATTCAAATGGCCTCTATTGTTTGTGTGTACATTATACACAAAATTATGAGGAAAAAAAACCTCTTCCTTTTTTCTTTTTTTTTTCTTTTTCCCCTATAAATATGGGATTCAGATGTTGCATTTTGGATAATGGTTTTCTGTCTGATAATATTCTTTCTGTGGTTGTTTTTCTAAACAAATGAACAAAATACAATTTTCACATGTTACAGCCACAAGTACTGCTGATTGTAAGAAAGAACACCACAGTCTCTTTTCATTCCCAACCTCTGAGAGAGTAAAATAATGGACAGCGTATTGTTTAATTACAATGGAAATATTCTGACAGCTTTCCACAAACTTGTGTGCTAAACATTTTGCATTAAACAGCATTTTAAATAAAAGACAGTTGATAGTTGGATTCCTTTCAATAACAAAGCCCAAGAATGGATATTTTCTGACTGTCCATGACTCAACTTAAAATCCTGAAGCTAGAAGTATGCTATTTTTAAAGTTTAGCAAGTTTACCTATGAGGAGTGCTACCATGCCCTTAAATTGTCTGGGCTGGTCTCCACAGACATTGCTGATACTGCAGCATAAGTTCTATTTTGTGAATGGAATAAATTTCATTTCATCATAAAGGTTTTAGTGTATTACATATAATCCTGATTGGCCCTAAAAACGCGTTTAACTGGACATTAGCTCATTTGCATTTTAAAGCTGAAAAAATTGAAACAACATGAATAATGTTCATAGTGAATCATAGTGAATGTTATCTTAGTGATTCTGAACATCCATTCAGTGGTCGTTCTGTTGACAGAAATGTCTTAGTGATTAGAGAGGCCAAAAGCGAATAACCAGACTGATTCAAGCTGACAGAAATTATACTACTCTGTAGAACAGTGGTGAACAGAAAAGCATCTCAAAATGTCAAACCGTGAGGTGAATGGGCTAAAAGAAATCAGTTCCCCATGTCAGCTTTCAGCTTCTGTCTGACTAGAACAGAAAGCTGAGAAATGTTTTGAATTTATAAACTCAGCAAAACTACACAGTTGAAGACTGGGAAAATGTAAATCTAGCTTAATGAATCTCAATTTTTACAGAGGCACGCAGTTGGTACTGTAGGATCAGAAATTGGTACAAATGGCATAAATCCATGGCCCCAACTCGCCTTGTTTTAATAGTCCAGGCTGGTAGAAGTGGTGTAATGATATGATCAATTTTTTCTTGACACATGCTAATACCTATCAATCATTGCTTGAATGCATGCCCATTAAATATGTTGCTGACCATGTGCATCCCTTCGTGGCCACAATTTACCCAAATTCTAATGGATACTTCTTGCATGATAATGGACCATGTCATAAACAAAAGTAATTTTGTGAGTTCACAGTTCTTTAGTAGCCTTCCCAAGTGAGAAGTGGAGAAATGGAGCAGTGATAATGTGTTAATAAGGAATTGATCCTTTTTATCTTCTTACATGTAATTGATAGCAGGAAATAACAGTTTTTCAGAAGTGCTTTAACATTAAATGGGATAATAAACAGATAAAAATCATATGCTTTTAACAAAGAAAATCTGTAGTCATTAATAGGTTGATGTGGTGTCAGTGAAATAAACATACAACTGTTTTAGCTCACATTTGAATAGCCTTATATTACATTTCATATACCTTACATTGAGTCCACATTGCAGCGATTTGTTTTTGCTAAGAGATACAGTACACACCTTGGAGCTGTTTATTTCTTACCAGTGGTGACCCCTAAAGGCCTTCAAGACCTTCAGCCTGGGCCTTAAATTTCTCAAAATGGAAACTGTAACTTTTTGCAGCAGTCTTGTCGCACTTTAATTAGTGTATTATTTATATTTTTATTCCTACAAACTTTTTCTGATGCAAGGTTTGTATCAGTAGGGACTGGGAGTGTGAGATAAAATTCAGTCAATCAGATTTTCCCCCTACTGGAATTATGTAGTTATTGAATGCGAGGACTTTAGAAATGTAACTGAAGGCTCATGCCATGTAAGTGAATCACAACATAAATTATGATTGAAATTCTAAATATCCAATCTAATTTTGATCTCTAATTAGTAGATGTATTTGTGTACTATATCAGCACATTACTACGTCTTCACCAGGTATATCAAGTTTACGTTAGATCTGGACAGATAGTCTTGCAACATACTACTGATGCAGATAACGCAGATTTTTTATTATTATTATTTTGTTAATGAGTCATATTTAACATGCAGCATTTCTTTGCTAGCTAGCTAAGTAGTGGACTGCGGAAGGAGGGAAATCTGGGGATCTTGTTTTGAATTTATTAAACTCCAGAGAGTGCTGTGTGTGAAATTCCCTGAAGATCCATAACGTCTTTGAAAAAGAATGTAACGTTGAATTTAGTAAAGCCGGTGATCACCTGTATACTTGTGTCATTGCCCACTTCATTGAGAATAACTAAAGGATTTATTTTGTTTTCAAGATAGCCCTTAAAACTCAGATAATTTTAGCCATTTCTCATTTTGCGGTTTTATATAGGGTCCGGATTGTGCAGTATAGAGTAACAAAACGACATAATCTTTAATAATGGTTTGATGTTACTATTCAAAATAACAATAGCAGTTTAACTGCATTGCGTTTCGCTTGCTCACTGCTTTGGAGGTTACTTAACTGAAGACCCAAGACAAGGCATGGCTTGCTACTGGTCGTTCCATAACCTCTTCAGTTAGTTCTAATCCACTAATTTACATCGACAGGCAGCATTTCAAGGATGATGATATTTAGTACAACAATGCTGTACTTGACCACTTGTATCACTTTAGTTGTCTATCAAAAATAAAAATTTTAGCAATAGCTCATTACACTGAAACTACACTTACTTCAAGCTGTCAGTCAGTCTCTGCACTGCTTGATGACACAATGCTTTTTTTAGTTCTTCTAAAAGAACTTCAGTTCTTTTCCACTTCTGTGGGAACTATTTTTATTCATAGATCAAAAATAAATTAAATATTTGACTATATAAAATGTGAACTGGAAGTATATATATAAAAATTTTGTAAAATCAAAAAAACAAAAATACATTTGCCCTTTAACTCTACCTGGAAGTGATTTTAAAAAATCAACCTCCGTTTGCATTTAGCCTGTTCATGATTGACAGAAGTAAAAACACACTGTAGAAGTTGTTATGTATAACATCAGGGTTTTTATGCGCAAAAAAGCATTGTTAAAAATTACAACATTCATTTCATGTTCAGAAAACGATTATATTGCCCTTCTGTCCATGCCTTTCCTGCCTGTCCAACTCCTCAACATGAGAATCAGTTTCAATAATAATATCAAGCACACTGGACAGACCAGACTCTAACTGACCAACCCTCAGCATTGAAAAGAGAATGAGGTCTTTGCTTCTACTGTATGTAATCTACAGACTACACTATATTGCCAAAAGTATTCTCTCACCCATCCAAATAATTGAAATCAGGTGTTCCAATCACACTCATGGTTAAAGGTGTATAAAATCAAGCACCTAGGCATGCAGACCACTTCTACAAACATTTGTAAATGAATGGGTCATTCTCAGTAGCTCATTGAATTCCATTATGGTACAGTGATACAGTAGGATACCACCTGTGCAATAAGTCCAGTCATGAAATTTCCTCTCTACTAAATATTCCATATTCAACTGTTAGTAGTATTACAACAAAGTGGAAGCAATTGGGAATGACAGCAACTCAGCCTTGAAGTGGTAGGGATTGTAAAATCATAGAGCGGGGTCAGTAGATGCTGAGACACATAGTGCACATACTCTAGGTCACCATCCTTCTGCAGAGTCAATAGCTACAGACCTCCAAACTTCATATGGCCTTTAGATTTGGTCAAGTATAGTGCATAAAGAACTTCATGGAATGGGTTTCTATGGCTGAGCAGTTGCATCCAAGCTTTATCCAAGTGGTGTAAAGCACGCTGCCGCTGGACTCTAGAGTAGTGGACCAGTGGAGTGGAGTAGTGTTCTCCGAAGTGACAAATCATGCTTCTCTATCTGGCAAAGTCTAGTAACTCATAATTCTTCAGCATACCAAGACATTTTGGACAATTTCATGCTCCCAACTTTGAATGAACAGTTGGGGATGGCCACTCCCTGTTCCAACATAATTGCGCACTAGTGCACAAAGCAAGGTCCATAAAGACATGGATCAGCGTGTTTGGTATCGAGGAACTTGACTGGCCTGCACAGAGTCCTTACCTCAACTGGACAGAATACGTTTGGGATAAATTAAAGCGGAGATTGCAAGCCAGACATTCTCGTTCCACATCAGTGTGCTACTTCACAAATGCACTTCTGGAAGAATGGTCAAAAATTCCCATAAATACACTTGTAAACCTTGTGGAAAGCCTTCCCAGAAGAGTTAAAGCATTAAGAATTGAATGTTACTCAAGTTCATATCCATGTAAAGTCAGGCGAGCAAATACTTTTGGCAATATAGTGTATATATCTGACTGTTCTTGCAACATTAAGACACAAGTTATTTTTCTATTAGCTTTAAATGAAATGTAAGCTGCGTTAATCAATGTTAACAAAATTGTGTCCCCCCTGAAAACACCCCTATATGTACAGTATACCCCATGGATGGATAACCCAGAAGTGAAGGGTTGAATACATCTTGCACTGTTTGCCTACAAACAAGAATTACCTCTTCACCTCAATATTCTATCACCATGACTTGAAAATACAAAGATGCCTTACGGTTGGACCCATCTGCCCTAAGGCAATTTAATTTTGCCTCTTGCTTTACAAACCTCTGTGTTAGAAGTGCATATAATTGAATCAAAATTCAGGTGGGAGTAACCTCCTGCACTATGAAGAACCTCAGAGCACTATGAATAACTTATGTTACATGGAGTGGTCAACTTACTGTGCTGTCAGGCTTGCAACCCACATACGCAATGTTTGCTATGCACCACTCACAAGACATGATTTCAAAATCTTTCAGAATATATAAAAACAATCTACACAACCCCAAGGTGAAATGCATTAGTCTTGTCTCTTAATTGGGGTGGGTAATGTCCTGATGCTTGTTGAGTAGAAAACAAATAAGAAAAGGTCAAAGCCATTAGGTGTCCAGTTTAGAAAAAAAGTGGAAAGACATGAAAAAAGGGCAAAAGATAAGAAGGTATGCAGCTAAGTCATCACTTTATTAGTATAGCATTATTTATGCAATGAAACAGGCTAGTATAAGACTCATGTTAGTTAAACTGTTCCTTTTTCCATTGATAGCTTTCATAACATTGGTTATAATTAAAATTGGAAGAAAACCATTAATACCTAACTGATTTTCATACCCTTTGAGGGTGTGCTGTGGTGTCTGGCACCAGCACTATGGCAGTGGATCCTTTGGGTGTGGTGGGTTACAAAGTGGGGCCTCCATGGATTGAAGTTTTTTTTTGTCTGGCTCATCTCATTGGTGTTGAATTGGATTGGGATCTGGGGAATATGGATGCCATGTCAGCAGCCTTGGGCTCTGTGCATGCTGAGCCTTGGTGTTAAGGTGTCTTTCTAAATTAGCCAACATTGACTTTTTCAGATCTTTTAGACCCCTTCAAGTTTATTACACTTTTTTATGATTCATCTTAAAATTTATTTTCCACCTCATCATTCTACAATTACTCATCATCATTCCTCATCATTCCACAGTACTCCACCTTAACAAAGTAAGAACAAGTGTTTTGATTGTTTGATTAATTTGTAAAAAGATAAAGACTGAAATAATCCATTTACAAGTTCATTTATCATTTAAGCTCAACCAGGTTGTATGGGCAGCATCAGTGAACAGACATTTTCAGGTCGCTCCAGAGATACTGGGCTCAGGTCCATACTCTGGCTGGGACAGTTCGTGACTTTCACACAGTTGTTTTGTAGCCACTCCTGGGGCACTGGTACTGCAGTGGTGGTAGCCTTTCTGTGAGGGTATCAGTGTTGTCACACTAAAAACTGCCTTTTTTCATTAATTACTGGGTTTCTAGTTTTTTTCTCAAGTAGACTTGAGGCCCAGCATTGATGTATAGGCTATAGCTGAGCCCACCCCTTCCATTAGTCCACTCCCCTGTCTCCACAGGTCTGTAAAGGATGATTTTTCCCCCAGGAACAGTGGGGAGATGACTGCTTAAAGCACTGTTGACCCAGGTCCTAGATGGTGACCCAGTGGCATGGAGAAGAATGGAAGCCCCTAAGTAGTTAAATTGTGGTCTGTAACCGGTTATACTGGCATGACCCAGAAGTGGGGGTGAAAATGTTTTGCCAGTGGTACCAACAGTCCCAATGAATGGCTCCCCATGAACTAGCACTTCCCCTGGGACCTCATCGGGCCCTGCTTAGTCAGCTCAAGGCCATGAATTCCACATGTTCATGCAGTATACATGCTCATGCTGTACTCCACACGATGACAAGATTTTAATGCTGAAAGTAATTTTTCCAGGATGAAACTTTATATACTAGGCCCAGTGACCCTGAGGAGCATAAACAATCCCAAAGCAATATCACATATTTCACTATTTTAGCCATGGTGCACGGTAGCCAGTCATGGATTATGAATTCTTTATATAACATGGAGGATAAAGCCACGTTCTTCAGTACCTGGATCCCCAACCTGCTTTTCTGTATACTTTTTTATGGTTAGTAATACTGAAACCTGACAAGGATACAAAATAACCATCTTCAGAGGTTATTCAATTAACATTTCACATTCCATTAAAGGTTTTCTCCTGTGGGCCTAATTGTTTCTGTTTGTTAGAGCATGCATATAGACATGCATACAGATTTTTGAAGCTCATTATCCAAGACTAAAGTCAGAGTATGCACTCCTGAAAAGGGCTGGGTGGCACATTCATGATCACACAACATTAAGAAGAAAAAAAAAACATCAAAAGCTCAGGCTTCATACTTGATGTTCACCGCACTTATTTTAAGCATGTGAAGTATGTGTCTAGAATAACAGCTGTACCTTACAAAAGCTAAGGTGGTCATGAATATACGGCAAAGCAAAATTAAATCTACAAATCATGGAAATGGGAAATATATGGCACACTGTGCTTTAGTCATTGACCATTTAAGGAGGTTCAGATAACCAAATCACCATCTGAACAAGTTAATGCAATTTTTAATAAAAAAAAGATTACACCAAGGTTGCACATCTGTGTGTCACTCCACACTTTTCCCCCCAGAGTGGCCTATTCACACCATCTCAAAGCAAGCTGCAAAGAAAACAAACTGGCAGATTTTGTCACATATTTTGTCATGCGCACTCTCACCGCGACCAGCACTAGGACCTGGAAGCAATGCGGTTGCGATTCAGGAAGCATAAAAGGAGGCAAGATGGCGCTGCACATCGCTCAGTCATTGAGTACTCACCTTCTTGGGTCTTCTTCCTGAGTGTGTGTTGTTAGAACGCGGGTTTCTTTGTGAAAACTCTTGCTCTCGGCGCGAGAGAGTTCTAATAATAATTTGCATGGTTATCCTGCCTGTTTGCGCTACTTCCGCGTTTGGGTTTACCATCCACGCTACAAGGGCTAACTGTTAGTCTTCTGTTTTCCCGCGGTTGCCTGTGACAGAATGACTGAGCCATCAGCAGTAAACCCAGCGGATTACGCTCACCTTTGCAATGTGGTAAACAGGCATGCCGAGTTGATTGAGCAGCTGGGCGGCAAAGTCGTGACTCTCTGTGGTAGCGTCAAAGACTTCTGATGTTTACCTACCTCTACCGGATAAATGGGACGGCACCGATGGAAAGTGTAGTGTTTTTCTAACTGCGCTGGATCTTGTGTTTGAGTTAAATTCCACCAGATACTCCACAGACCGGTTGCACATCGCTCTTCTCGTCTCATTGTTGTCCGGGCAGGCAGCTGAGTGGGACACGGCGGTTCTGCGTTTGGATTCAGACATAGCTCACTCCTACAATGAATTCACCCTCCAGCTGAGGCTCACTTTTGAACATCCGGCTGGAGAGGTGGAGACCGACTCCAAACTGTACCATCTGTGGCAGGGAGGGTCGTCGCTATAGCCGCTATACCGCAGATACCGCAGATTTCAAAACCCTCGCCGTCCAGACCACCTGGGGTGACTCTGCCCTTCAGACGGCCTACTACGAGAGACTGCCTTCACGTATTATGGATGAACTCGCCGGACAAGCGCTCCCTGCTACACTGGAGGGCTTAATTCAACTCGCCCTCCGAATTTCAACGCTTTCTCTCTCGTCCGAAGTCAGCCCCTCGACTCCTGCCGCTGTCTCATACCACGCCTCGATCCTCAACTTTCTTCTCCCACACCCTGGTTCCTGAAGCTCGACCCTTTTTCACCACTACCACCACTGGACCTGTCAGATCTCCACCTCCCGCCGTGGTTGACACCGGAACCCATGCAATCAGAGAACCCATGCAATCAGGACGCACCTCCTTGACTGCTGCAGAGTGAGAACAATGCTTCAGAGAGGGGCTCTGTGCGTATTGTGGATCGGCGGCACACGACAGGGCCATCTGTCCTCTTCGCACACCGAGAAACCAACATGCCTTCTGGTGGCCATCCATGAAATGGGACATTGATGAGTTCGTCCAGGCGTGCCCAGTCCCAATTTATGGTTGGTATCCTTCGCCAGGGCGAAGGATACCAACCAGTTGACGCCGAGGGAACTTCAGCCACTTCTGATTCCCCGCCGGCCCTGGACGCACATTGCCATTGACTTCATCACAGGCCTACCAGTTTCTGAAGGAAAAAACACTGTCTACACTGACAATAATCGATCGCTTCTACAAAGCTGTGCACCTGGTGGCTCTCGCCGCACTCCCAAGCTGATACTAGAACACGTAGTCTGCCTGCATGAGTTCCCCAAGGACATTGTCTCGGACAGGGGGCCCCAGTTCACTGGGGCTCACAGGAGGCAAGATGGCGCTGCACATCACTCAGTCATTGAGTTCCCCCATGTTATCTCCGGTTCTTTGACGAATTTCACGTGAGTAGTCACCTTCTTGGGTCTTATTCCTGATTGAGTGTGTGTTGTTAGAATGCGGGTTTCTTTGTGAAAACTCTTGCTCTCAGCGAGAGTTCTAATAATTCTCGTGATTATCCTGCCTGTTCGCGCTACTTCCGTATTTGGGTTTACCATCCACTCTACAAGGGCTAACTGCTAGTCTTCAGTTTTCCCCCCAGTTTTCCGCCATGTCACCAGTTTTGCCCGTGACTTGTTTGTCTTCGTAAATACTTTGCACTGTCATGGTAGGGATGAAGTGTGTTTTTGCTCTCTATCTGAAATAACCGATACTTTTACACAAGAAATAAAGGCATTGATACCTGCTAGTGTTTAACAATTTTTTTTAATTATCTGGATTAAATTAAAGATTAAAAATGGGAACAAATATTTTATTGTGACAGGATAAAGAATATATTTAAAAGTTGGTTGTTTTTATAACAACCTCAGCAACAAACTTATTTCCCCTCTCCTCTGTTTCAACCATTCAGCAACACCAGTGTACTAAATCACTGACCTGATCATTTATCATCGTCTACATCTGTTTCTCACTGGTTTGTGCTATAATTAAAATTTGTGTATGCTTGAATAATTCATTATGTGGTTTAACAAACAAAAAACATTCCTCTAAAACTATTCAAATACAGGGGACTGGATTGAAAATGAGGGCCAAAACGTGCCAAAAATGCAACAACAAAAAAAAGACAGAGAGAGAGAGAGAGGAAGAAATTAATTTTTTATTTAATTTTTTTGCCCTTACGAATACAAAATATGAAGAAATGAGAGGTAGCTCAAGAGTTGTACCTTACTATATATACAGTAATGTCTAAAATGAATTAAAATGAAAACTCATGACCTTGAGGACCCTGGTCAGGTTATATCAATTGAACTGGTATTTTGTCAATATTGCTTTAGTTGACCAAGAATAAGCTATTTTTGTACAGAAGAGTTTAACCTGAATATTTTCCAACCAATGTGGCACTAAACTGGCCATCTTTGCTTCAGTCCCTCTAAGGAGAAGAGGCAAAGCTGGTGTTGTTACAGGAAATGTGATAATTGTCACATGAGCAAAGGGGCCCCTGAAGTTACTCCCCAAGCGACATAACTAATTGGTCTTAATACCCAGCTCTGACACGCCATGACACATACCTTACAGTTTTATGTCATCCAGGACACACCAGAGACATCCTAAGCCACTTGAGGTTGTGGAAAAACCGAACAGACAAGAAGACACTGCCTGCAAATCTTAGAGGTGCTAATGGTGTCCAGTCTTATTTTGCACTTTCATGTTCATCAAAATTTTTAATGCAATTTTAATTGGTACATAAGATTCTTTTTCATTACTGGGTTACCAAAGAAGGATCACATAGGCTACCATTAAGTGCTACAAGAACGCTTACATGTTATGCACTTAAAAAGTGGTAGAGAAGAAAGGGGGTTAGACAGAAATCCATCCTGAAAGATTTTATATGACAAACGCATTAAATATTGTGTTATATAATGTGCTTAATGATTCTGGTTCCAATCTTGATGCTGTTTTTCTGTAGTTGTTCTTGTAAGTGTTGACATGAGAGAAAGGCATTGCTTGTGCAATTAATGTACAAGTGCAGTGATATTGAACGTAAGATACTGTATAATGGGTATTTTCCTGCTAATGTAGAAGTAAGACAAATAATAAACATCAGACTTCAAGTTTAAAAATGTAATGCAACTATATGATGCCATTGCACTAGTTGCTGTTTGCTCGTGATCACTTTAGAAGATGGAACCTAATCTGTTTGAGGGAACAAATCTAGACAGGCTAAATGTCTTCATTGATTGATTTAAATAGACAAGCAAACTTCCACTGGCTCTACTAGTTGACTGAGTCTCCATTTAAATAGCTTAGGACAAAAAGGTGGCGGCACACACAATTGGCCCAATAATTTTTATTACTGAAATCTGAAATTTAATAACTTATAAATAGAAATTATGAAAAAAGCAAAATTATTAAACTTAAACATTCCAATTAAAGGTTTTGTTTATAGCAATCTATATTCTAAATACCTAGTTTTTGTGATTTTCCTGATTAGTTTCAGATTCTTTATTCCATTTCCTGTCCATGAGCATTCCAAAAGCATTGGCATTAAATGGTAATAAAGAAAAGTATGGAAATTAATATGAAATGTGTAAGACAATATGTATGAATTAAAACAGTGGCAAGGAAAAACTCGCTGAGATAGCAATAGGAAAAAAACCTGGAGAGGAACCAGACTCAGTAGGGAACCCATCCTCATTTGGGTGATATCAGATAGCAGGAATTGTTTTGGAGCTATAATTTGTTTTAGGCGGTTGGAAATTTAATATAACAGGAGATGTGTTAAGGTTAATATGGAGACCAGTTCATTATTGGAAACTCAGATAGACTGTAGTAAATTCCAGTCCTGAACTATTAAGCGACTGCAGTCACAAGTCCTCAGAGAACAACTGTCTTCATCAGTCGGGACCAGAACTGTCTTCATGGTAAAGTGGAACCCTCACCAGTCACCACACACATCCCAAGCAGACCACACGGGGCATCCATGCGTCAAGATCCCCAACCAGAGGTAGGGCACCAGGATGAGTCAGACAGGTCCAGAGGGCAGAGAGCATCTGGATCACTGACAGCTCAGGAGATCCATGTGCAGCTTGACAAAGAGGGAGAGAGAGAGAGAGAGAGAGAGAGAGAGAGAGAGAGAGAGAGAGAGAGAGAGAGATGGGGAGAGGGAAGAGAAGAGAAGAGAAGAGAAGAGAAGAGAAGAGAAGAGAAGCGATAACTGATATGTAAAAATTTCTACTCAATTTCTTTCACACCAATCTAGGCAAACTATGAATGTCTTTTCTTTGTGTATAAGGACATAGTTATGCTGGAACAGATTTGGGCCCTGAAGCTAATATGAAGTAAAATATTAATTTTATAGCATATAGGAACATTATATACAACTGTGTTTTTCTAACTCTGGTAACAGTTTGGAAAACAGTCAGTTGGTCAGTTGGCATTTGGGCCATAAAGTATATAGTGTACTGTATTATGATTATCTGTTGGCTACGAATAAGGCTTCCGTATGAGGCAGGAGATATATTTAAAACATCATCTTATTAATATTATGGTTATACTGCATTAATTAAATGCAAAATTAAAATCAATCAAATAATTTTAGACAAGCCAGTCATTTTGTTGTAGTTAAATGTATTTTATACCTAAATATTTAAATGTTTTCAGACCTATTATGGAAAAAAGGGACCTATTATGTGACATTCATTTGTTGTTGTTGTTATTTTTAGACATTCAGATGAGTCCCCAGTTTATATTCGTGTATTTGTGTGTGTGTACAAACAATAAAATGTAAAAAAGAAAGATTGCCTGAAGTTTGCCTTTTTCCATTTTTGTATTTGCTAGGACTTAAACAAGCCAATTACATTTTTACCCCTATTGTGATTTCATATAAAAAGCGAAATAATAGGAGTTTGAGGTATGAAAAACTGCATTATCTTGGGAGTATTTCAGACACAGCATTAATAGGCACAATTTGGGGAACCAAAAATGTTAACTTGTTAAAGAAATTTAAAATTGTGGAACCGTTGAATATATGTTTCCATATCAATAGGCAGGCTACATGAGGGAAAAGTGAAACATATGAAACATATACACCTTATTAAGTTTTTCCACCCCCTAAAGACCACTAAGCGTATTGGACATAACAACCTAGGGTAGACCTGCAGGTAGTAAACGGAGGTGTAATATTACCAGACATACAGTATGCAAACATACAGTTTGTTAAAAAAGAAGTGATTACACTGTAAACCCAAATAAGTTGGCAAAACACAAAAAATTGAGATAATTAGTTACATACATTTTTTAAGTAATGATGTTTCCAAATCAAATAAATTGTTTTTGGTCTTTTGGCTGCTCCCGGCAATGGGTCGCCACAGTAGACAATCCGGTCCGCACACAAGCTTGACACAGGTTTTACACCAGATGCCCTTCCTGACGCAACCCTCCCATTTTATCTGGGCTTGGGACAGGCGCTTTATCCAGGTGTTGGGAATCAAACCCAGGTCTTTCGCATGGCAGACAAAACACCTACCACTGAGCCACCGGTGCCCTATTGCCCTGATGATGTCAGACACAAAATCGCTAGTCTGAAAGATTTTAAGTTGGTTGAAATTTAAAGTGACAGTTACTGTTACTTAAGTACTTACAGTTACTTAAAATATCAAATTTGTTCAGCTAACTTGAAAAGAGTCATTTCTACAAACTCATACATACCAAGAGGTTCTAAATACTCACTTATACTATACTATTCATATGAACCAATTGTAATTATTTACTTTAACAGTACTCAATATGTTTAATTACTCTAAGCATTAGGGTTTACAGTGTAAGACCAAACTTAGATAGATGCTAATTCATGTGCAGAGTATATAGTCTGAGCATATACAGTGAAATCACAAATAAATTCAGGTACATGTAGTAAACAAAGAATAAGTGTTCAAAGGACAATAAGGCCAAAGGACAATCCAAAAAATAAAAAGAGCAGGAAGGGTGTCACAGCAAAGAGCATCAGTAAGATAACAAGACTTAAAACTGGTTTGGCAAGAAGTCGCATGATTAGGAGTGAATGAACTTGGTATGTTTATACAATGGAAAATAAATTCTATAGTTAAAATTTTTTGGGCAGAGGTCATAGTACAGTAGAATCCTTGAAGACTAAAACATCTGCTCCTCTGATGTTATTAGTAAATTCCCGCAAATATGTAAAAGTAACTTCTTTCGACTGTGTGGCATGGTCACATACAAGTTATAGAGAGTAAACAGGTTGAACGGGCAGCTGACACATAGTTCTCACCTGTGTGTGATTATGGCCAGTCTACAGTATGTGTTCAACATTTTCAGCTTCCGCAGGGAACCTGACAAAGTATCAGAGCTTCAAGAAGATTGTCTGGGAGTGGATTGTCTGGACACTAGAACAGCACTGCTGACACTTGGTCTCTACAGCTCTCCAAGACTGGCTGCCCTTTAACCTAGTGCAGCAGTTAAAGAACTCCTATCAGCTCTTGACCTGCTTCAAAGTGCCGCTGCTGCTCTTTGTGCAGGTCAAGGAGGACTTTGCATTGAGTTTAGTGGCGGCTGGGAAGGGACAAAGGATGGGTGCATGTTTATTTAAACTCTTTTTCGCCATGCATTCAACTGTCAATACGAAAAAATGAACACAAATGTGTTTGCTATTTACAGTAAATTTGTTCAGATTTTTAATTAGGACAATATCTCATAATCATTTGAATTGAAACCTCATTTGGAGTGAATTTCTGCTTTGACAGACTCACTGCAACACAATCATCAGCCATCTCACAGACACTTGTGGTCTTCATGCCTTCTCTTTCAGTTTTTTTTTTTCTGATAAAGCTGTCTCCTGTGGACATGGGAGGAGATGGGAGGTGATAGGCAAGCTCTGTGCTGGTGCAGATGGTGAGGAATGACTTAGCAGGTGTGGGATATGAGAGTGAGTGCAGGGGATTATGGGGGATCTGCTCACAGCTGTCTGCTTCACCAGTGCTGCTTGGAGTCAGCTAAGTCTATTCTGTGAGTCCTTAGCCTCCTGTCTTCTGTTTTCCGTGTCCTCTGGGTTTCCATTAGGAGTCAATCATATCACATATTAACAGTGACTGAAAAAGCTACTTGGATAAGTAGCGAAACGTTTCTACTGTACTAAGAAGTCGTCCAGTTGACATGATTCAACTTCCAGATAACCTCACCTGTGTGACTGAGAAGCTTCACAGACACATATTAACAGTATTACAGTAGGAACCCAAAGTATGAGGAGCTGCAACCATCATTACATGAGACCTACATTTAAAAAACACAATGAACAAAAACATCTTTTAGAGATTACTTTAAAAATGATAGTAGGCGTTTTGTTTGGGCAAAAGTAATGTAGCCTCTGTCTGTCCTACCTTTCCAGTAGATTAGACTTATTGTGAAGAGAAAACTTACTTGTTCCTGCTACATACACAAAATAAAAGAAATGGCTAGTGACAAGGAGGCTGAGAGGGAAAACATGCTGCCTGATGAAGCACTACTGATTCTGACAGTCAAAATAAACAGCTGTCATCCTGGACCACCGACAGACAAATCCTGTCAACATATTGGGCAAGGGAACCACAAAAACATTGCAAAACAAAGAAAACCTCATTGTTGTGTGCACAAAAATGGCCAGCCAACGGTTTCTTAAAATTGGTCTAAACAGAGGTCCAAACCAAGCACAGACATGCAGAAACTGGACATTTGAAAACTGGAATAAGGCAGCCAAAGGATTTCTTTTCCCCTAATTTTTAGTTGTTTAGTTTTAAAGAACCTATTCCAAGGAAGCCTCCATGAGATAGCCTTGGACAACAAGAGTGGAACCCAGTGAGGTCTTCTGCTGATGTAGCTGAGATCCTCACCAAATCAGTGATTACTTGAGGTATTTTTTTCTCCCAGGCAGATTGAGCCAATATGGTCATTTTGCTCTGACCTCGCTTATCAAAAAGCTATTTGGTGGGGTCACAGGGATCACTGCAGTGGTGGGGTGACTTGTTTTCCAGAGTTGTCCATGAACTTCTCTGTATACCAATATTCTATCTGTCTGAAAGCTATATCTTGGTCAAAATTTGGACAGGACAACGAGCCAAAGCACACAAGTACTGTAACTCTACATCAGAATGGCTAAAAAATAAAAGAATCCACATTTTGAAATGGCCTAGTCAAAGTTGACACCTCAATCCAACTGAAATGCAGTGGTGGGACCTAAAGAAAGCTGTGCATATGCAAATGCCCTAAGACCTCAATGAAATCAAGCAACGTTGTAAAGAGAAATTGGCCAAAATTCTTCCACAAGTTATTACTGCTTCAAGTTATTGCTGCTAATAGATCTATAAAATATTGACTCATGGAGGGTACTTACTATAGTATTGGCCACATGTTTTTTTTCTTTTTTCTTTTTGACTTCATTGACACTACAATGGCAGTAACTGGGTAAAAATATAATTTTCCTTGACTTTTACATTCCCCGAAACTCCAATGAATGCATTGACTTCACTCTCTGTTTTGCACAGCAGGTAGTTTTGCTTTACTGATCACATGACAGAAAGTAGTGTTGAGATTAGCTTTTCACAATGTGTCAGCTTTTGCTCTGAAATGTGGCCATTCCATGTTGTGGTTTGCCTAAAACATGGAAGGTCCAAATTTCTAAAAGGAGAACATTTTATGCCAAAAAATATCTTTGTGTGCCAAAGAAAAATATTTTGGCAAATTCAGTAAAAATCAGTTTTACTCTGAAACTATTCATATTCTTATCAACACACATATGACTGTATGCACATTGTCAGATATGCATAATGCTGAATCTTTTTCTCATCTTTTCCAAAGCTTCCCTTATACCTCATCCCAATTCATCATACCTCAATTGGATTCAGATCTGATGGGTGGGGAGGCCACTGAAGTATATTGCACTCCTTGTCATATTTTTATAATCAGTTTGAGATAGCTTTCTCTTTGTGACCTGGCACATAACCTTGCTAGAAATATCCATTACAAAGGGACGCATGTACTGTAATCAGCAACAAGGCTGGCTAGGCTGGGGTATTCCAAGCGATGCTTGCTTGGCGCAATGAGTGCCAAGAAATCATTCCTACTGTAGCACCGTTACAACACCACCACCAACACAAGGCCTGACTGTTGAGACAAAGTAGATTCTGACCCTACCTTCTACAAGTTTTTCCAACATTTAACTGTCCAGTTTTATTGAACCTGTGCCCACTGCAGGCTTGGGTTCATGTTTCCTGCTGAGATGAGTGGAACCAGATGTGGTCTTCTGCTGATGTGGTTGGAGCCCATCCAGAATCAAGCCTTAATTTGCTAAACATGCTACATTTAATACTGGCTATGAAACAATAACGCTTCTAATAAACCAATAATTATTTTAAGCAAATAATTATTGCCTGAATTCTGTGTCTGGCTGTATCTATATTTATGTATCTGGTTTTGTTATAACATAATTCATTTTAAATTCCGGCCTAGGCCCATGTCTAATGGTAGCCATATTTGTTATGGCATTGCTGTTGTCTGACACCCAAAGTTCCTTGAGAGCTTACTTAAGCATTTATCTTGAAACATTTACCAGGCAGAAAGTGCGTCTCTGCATTTTTACCTGATTTCATATAAGCTGACTTGTTTAAAATGGACTGATATTATGTAGCCTTGTCCTTCAGTATAGTGTAGCAACTTTTTTTTTTAACACATCCCCTAAATCTCATGAATTGTCACGGCATACACTATCATCGCCATTCTCCGCAGAGTTTGGATACTAATACTTGCACCCGTCTCTTTGGCCTGAGCTGCCATGTGCCAGGCTTATCAAATACTCAGTAACGACTGTTTTGAAGGTCAGAATGTGTTTGAATTTTGCATTTTTGGGATATAAAGGCATTGACTTCCAACTATGTGTCTTAATTATTTTGCCTTTAAATCAGAAGTTGAATCTAAAAAAAACTATAGAAAGAAGGTCAGAAAAGGAACAGTGAAAAGGACAAAGACAAAAAAGAGAGGAAAGAGAGAAAATAAATGAAGAGAATAGAGTAGTATTTGAAGCTGGGGTGGATAAGGTCAATAGATTGAACATGGCACAGGAGTGGCAGATGAAATCATATCCTAACAAAGCCCATTAATCATCTCTCCCAGCCGTTTCAATTAGGCATCAGGAAAGCATTGTAGATCAGACAGCCAGCGTTAAGCAGCACTGAGCAACTTAGGCTAATTCATTTTGAAAACCTATTTGCACCATAAAAGAGCACTCACTAATTGAACTTGATATATGCATGACTTTCACAGAGAACGAGGCTTGCACTCTATTTCTTGTTCAAGACTTGACACTGATGAAAATAAGAAGAGTCACATTTGCCTGGTATTTTTCAACCAGTTAGAGGGCTGAGTAAGTAAAGTATCGAATAGATTATACCCTAATCCTTATTTCTATTTACTACTGTTCTCTCTGTCTCTCTCTCTCTCTCTCTCTCTCTCTCTCTCTCTCTCTCTCTCTCTCTCTCTCTCTCAAATCATTTGATCCTATTCACCTCTTTCACACATCCAATGTTGTGATATAGGTGGTAGGTGTATGTAGACACCTGTGAATAAATCAGATAATCAGATAATTAGCAAATCATCTGTATAGAGAAGTTATTATGTAATTCTAACACATACAGAACAACTGTATTTCACAATGTTTCTCTTGCATTGGTAGGAACATCTATAAAATAAATCAAAATTGATTTTTATTTGAAGAATTTGCAATAAAAAGCCAAGCTTATCATGTCACAAGTATTATTATTATTTACATTTACATTTAGCAGACACTCTTACAAAAGTGTTTTGTAATTTCCATCATTGAAATGACAGATTCTTACACTGGTTTACTAACTACGTACTACGTATCGGCCCAAGTACTAATGAAACAGATATGTCTTAGGTCTTCATTTAAAGAGACTCAGGTGTACGGACATCTAGAAAAGAGTCTAGATGCACATCTTCCTCGATTCCTGAGAGATGGTGGGACCAGCCGAGCAGTGCTGTGCAGTGGTGCAGTGTGAGGTGTGATTAGAGCTGAGAGATAAGTGGGTGCTGGGCCATTTTTGGCTTTGTAGGCAAGCATAAGGGTTTTGAATTTGGTGCGGGCAGCTACAGGTTGCCAGTGCATAGTGGCAGAACAATAATAATTATTGTTGTTGTTGTTATCCTCATATTATTATTATTATAAAATTACATTACGAAGTATTACTATTACTAGAATTATTATAATCACAATTATTCGATTATTATTATTATTTCAGTAATTATTTATTTAATGAATTATTTCAATTACCTACAGGTCAAAAGTTTGGACACACCTCATTCAAAGGTTTTTCTTTATCTATTTTTGTCAAAATTGTGTGTTAACACAGAGTAGTTGTACAATTATAATGTAGTTTAATAATCCAGAATAATGTTTTATATTTTTGATTTTTCAAAGTAGCCACCATTTGCATTGATGACTGCTTTGCACACTCTTGACATTCTCTTAGTCAGCCTCATGAGGTAGTCACCTGGAATGGATTTTTACACTCACTCACTCACTCACTCACTCATCATCTATACCGCTTAATCCTGTATTCAGGGTCACGGGGGGCCTGGAGCCTATCCCAGGAGACTTCGGGCACATGGCAGGGTACACCCTGGACAGGGTGCCAATCCATCGCAGGGCACAGACACACACACACATACACTCACTCATTCACACACTATGGGCAATTTGGGAATGCCAATTAGGCTAAACTACATGTCTTTGGACTGTGAGAGGAAACCGGAGTACCCGGAGGAAACCCACCAAGCACAGCGAGAACATGCAAACTCCATGCACACAGAGACGGGAATCGAGCCTGGCCGGGGATCTAACCCGGACCCTGGCGGTGCAAGGCGACAGTGCTAACTGACAGTGCTAACCGCCTGGAATGGATTTTTAATAACCTTGAAAAAGTTCCCAGTGGTGTTGAGTACTTGTTGGCTCGTTGCCTTCATTCTCCTGTCCATCTTAACCCAAACCATCTCAACTGCATTTAGACTGGATTTTTTGGTAGGCCAGGTCATCTTACGCAGCACTTCATCACTCTTTTTTTTTTGGACAAATTGCTGTTACTTAACCCAGAAGAGTGTTTGGGGAAATTGTCCTGTTGGAAAACAAATAATGGTTCCACTAGTGCAAACCAGATGGGAAGGAGTGTCACTTCAAAATGCTGTGATAGCCATACTGGTCACCAAGTCACCAACAGTGTCACAGCAAAGGGCCCCCACATCATTCAAACTTCTTCCTCCATTATTTAAAAAAATAAAATAAAATAAAATACAGTTACATTACTGATCTAATGTACATTCCTTGTGTTTCTTGGCCCAAGTCTCATTTGCTTGTTGTTCTTCCAATGTAATGATTTCTTTGCCACAATTTAACCATGTAGGCCTGACTCACAGTCTTCTCTGAACAGTGGATGTTGAAATATGTCTGCCGCTTGAACTCAGAGAAGCATTTATGTGGATTTTATGTGCATTTATGTGCATTTATGTACTCTAATATGAGGTACTGTAAATCAGTGAATTCTGAGACTGGTGATTCTAATAAATTCAACCTGCAGCAGAGGTAGCTCTTGGTCTTGCTTTCCTGGGATGGAGCCAGTTTTATCACCGAAGGCAAGAAAAGCCACAAATTAATTCTTAACAAGGCACACCTGTAAACTGAAAAAAAAAAAAACCCAGGTGACTACCTCGTGAATTGGAAAAGAGAATGCCATGAGTGCCAAGTTGTCATCAAAGCTACGTAAATGTAACTACTTCAATCTAAAATATAAAACAGTTGTCAGGATACGGGAGGGTGATGAATGGAAGACGGCTTTTAACACACCCACCGGCCATTACGAATACCTAGTGGTTCAGTTCGGCTTAAGCAACGCGCCGGCGGTGTTCCAGGCCCTCATCAATGATGTCCTCAGGGATTTTCTCAATGTTTTCATCTTTGCTGGATGGCGCCCTGATATTCTCACGCTCTGTAAAGGAGCACAAGTTCCATGTGCGCCAGCTTTTGCAACGGCTACTGGAGAATAAACTCTACATCGAGGCAGAGAAATGCGAGTTTCATTGCATGTCCACATCTTTTTTGGGATATTCTATCTCCCCTGCATGCATCCAGATGGACCCCACCAAGGTGAGGGCAGTCATTGATTGGCCGGTTCCGTCTTCAATACGCGAGCTCCAATGCTTCTTGGGATTCGCAAACTTTTATTGACGCTTTATTTGAAACTACAGCATAGTGGCGACCCCACTTACGGCACTCATCCAAGATCCCATTCCGATGGAACCCCCAGGCAGATAAAGCCTTCAAGGATCTCAAGCACCGTTTCACCATAGCACCCATCCTTATATTTCCTGACCCCTCCCTCTAGTTCGTTGTGGAAGTAGACGCATCTGAGACCGAAGTAGGGGCCGTCCTGTCTCAGAGATCCCCAAAAGACAACAAAATTCACCCTTGCTCTTTCTTCTCCCGCCGACTCACACCCATCAAATGCAACTACGGCATCGGCGACCATGAACTCTTGGCAGTCAAACTGGCCCTTGAAGAATGGAGATACTGGCTGGAAGGGGTGGACCATCCCTTTCTCGTATGGACTGACCACAAGAACCTGGAGTACTTAAAAATGGCAAAAAGACGCAACTCACGCCAGGCACGAGGGTCGCTGTTTTTTTCCCGTTTCCAGTTTACCTTATCATATTGCCCTGGTTTCAAGAACATCAAGCCTGACGCCCTCTCCCGGCAATTCTATGCCTCGCAGGACACATCCACGACGGAGGCGATCCTTCCTCCTCATTGTCTTGTGGCAACAACTCAACTTGACGTGGAGCACCTGGTTCACTAGACCCTGGAACGGGAACCTGGCACAAGCATCGTTCCAACGAACAAGCTTTTCATCCCAGCTTCCGTGCGACCACAGGTGCTAGACTGGGCCCACAGTTCCAGATTGGCAAGCCAACCTGGGGCGGCACGCACCCTCTCCTTCCTACACCAACGCTTCTGGTGGGCTACCATGAAGGATGACATCAAAAACTTTGTTGCCTCCTGCGACACCTGTGCCAGGAATAAGATGACTAACTGACGTCGTCATTGGCCTACCACCATCTCAAAACAACACCTGCATCTTAACCATCGTGGACCGTTTCTCTAAGTCTGCGCATTTCGTCCCATTACCCAAGCTCCCATCTGCCAAAGAAACAGCCGAACTCCTAATTAATCACGTCTTCCGACTTCATGGATTCCCCATCGACATTGTCTCGGACAGGGGCCCCCAGTTTTCTGCCCAGTTCTGGAAGGCATTTTGCAACCTTGTCGGCGCCAATGCCAGTCTTTCATCCGGATTTCATCCCCAAACTAATGGCCAAATGGAACGAGTGAACCAGGAGTTGGAAAAATCTTTAAGGTGCATGGCCTCTCAAGACCCATCCTCCTGGAGTCGCTTCCTACCCTGGGTTGAGTAAGCCCACAACTCGCTCCCTACCTCGTCCACAGGCATGTCCCCCTTCCACTGCTGTCTGGGCTATCAACCACCCCTCTTTTCTGCCCAGGAAGAGGAGGTAGCAGTTCCCTCAGCCCAAACCATTGTCCGTCACTGCAAAAGAACATGGCAGCGTGCCCGCAATCAGCTACTATTCACCGTAAGCCAGGCGAATCGTCATTGGTCACTAGCTCCCAGGTATCGTATCGGCCAAAGCGTCATGCTGTCTACACGGGACCTTCCACTCAAGACCACGTCCAGGAAGCTCTCACCAAGGTTCATCGGACCCTTCACTATCACCCGAGTCATAAATCCATGCTCTGTCCGATTAGCTCTACCCCTCTCCATGCGCAGAATCAACACTACGTTTCATGTTTCTCAGATTCGTGGTCTAATCTTCTGCCCATTATCCACACCCCCCCCGTAGCCTCCCCCACGCCCGACTCATAGATGGGGGAGAAGCCTTTATCGTCCGCAACTCCTCAAGTCTTGCCGCCAGAGATGGGGCCTTCAGTATTTAGTGGATTGGGAGGGCTATGGCCCAGAAGAGAGAAGCTGGGTACCCGTTTATCCTAGTCCGGTCTCTGATCTCAGATTTTCACAGACTTCACCCCAAAGCACCTGCAAGAATGCCTGGAGGCGTTTGTAGAGGGGAGGGTACTGTCACAACACGCCAAGCCACAGTCCCGCCATGATCACCTAAGCACTCCTCATTCATGTTCCCAGCGGCCCCTTTCATCGCACCGCCTCTGTACTCTGCACACCTGGACGCTATCAGTAATCAGCTCATACCTATTTAAACCAGGCTCTGACACCGCCACGTCGCCAGATTATTGAGTGCCTCACTAGCCCAATATTCTAGCGGTTTTTTTTCTTCATTGTCAACCAGATCTCGACCACGCTTTGTTTTCCCAACCACGATTTCGCCTCTCGTTCTGACTCTAGCTTTTGGATACTTTGTGTTGCCGACTTCTTACCTGTTAATGACTACAAGCTTGGAACACTGACTGCTTCATGTCTCTTCGGCTTTGACCCCCGCCTGTTCCACGACTACGATTAATCCTCGCTCCTCACCGAGCTCAAGCTCCTTCTCTCCACGCCGGCACTCATCACGGAGCTCTCTCTCCCCGCGCCGACTCTACGTGCTGCCGCCTCAACACAAGGCTCACGCTGCATACGCCGGCATACAATACATCTCAGGTTGCATCTCACTCGCGCCGGCTCTGCGTGCTTCCGCATTCATGCACCGCTTACGTCACACATGACGCCTCTCGCCTCTGTGCATTCACGCTGGTACTCCGTGCTTCCGCATTTCAGCGAGGCTTTTTCCACTCACACTGCAGCGCAGTATCGCAGAATCGTACCCACGCCTCCTATTTAAAACCGCCACTTTGCCTGCTTCAGTTATCACAAGCACTCATAAGCACCACTTCAGTTTTCACTGGGAACTACTCACACTACCTGCAATTGGATCCATCACGCCCCCTAGCGAGCCTGACAATTCCATACATGTTTTTTTATAGTTTGGACGTCTTCAGTATTGATGTACAAACTATAAAAGAACATGTATGGAATTGTCAGGCACGCCCCCTAGCGAGCCCCCTATATGTTCTTTTATAGTTTGGATGTCTTCAGTATTGATGTAAAAAATGTAAAATAATAAATAATAAAGAAAAAAACACGGATAAGGTAAGTCCAAACTTTTTTTTTTACTGTTAGTGGATGACAAATAATCGGGATACTATTAAACTAACTAATTGACTAACTAACTTACTAACTGACAAATAAATAAATAAATAAATAAATAAATAAATAAATAAATAAATAAATAGGAATTGAATCAATAATCAAACACAAGACATTTGCAAGGTTTTAAACTACACCACTGTAAATATTTTAGTCATACCTTATAGTGAGCATCAGGCACACATAGATTTTTCTTCCTAAATTCAATAAAAATCATTTTTGAAGGAACTATTTTTAAAGAAAGAAATTTAGTTAATTTAGCAGTATTACACAAAAGGGAGGGCTGTTGTACTGTAGGCACGAGGGAGTAGCCATTCTGATCTTCAATAAAACAGCGTGATATCAAGTTTGATATAGCATTTATTCAACAGTTCCACAAACTACATTTACTATCAAAAGATTATTTGTGTGTATATTTAGTCAGTTCTTTGCTCTGCCAGTTTTTGGTTCTCCACAACTGGCATAACTATCTAATCACAACTGGCAGAGGTGGCGACTGACAATTAGCAACTGACAGGGGTCAGGGGTGAAAGTAGTTTTAAATTCTTACCAGTATTATGTAGCCTAAAGCTGAGGAAAATAAAACATGGAGGTGGTAGACAGTCCTATAAATCTTGTACATTTCTACCTATTGCTTTAGAATATCAGCTCCGCTAACCGAGCTAGTGAACTAGGGTGTATAATCACTTGTTCAACACAACAAGTAGTGCACTTTATTCAGGGTTACAGAGAGATTTGGCATTCAGCCATGTGTTAGAAGTTAGTTAGCTTTCTAGCTCACCATAGGTGTAAGTAAAACAAGTAGATAATTCAGAATGAAATAAAATTCTAAGTTAGTTAGTTTAGTCTTTATTCGCATATACATTACTGCATATCCCAACTTCTTGTTAGTAGGCTGGGGTCAGAGCGCAGGGTCAGCCGTTATAAGGCACTCCTGGAGCAGACAGGGTTAAAGGCCTTGCTCAAGGGGGCAACATCATCAACCTGGTCGAGCTGGGGCTCGAACCTTTGACCTTCCAGTCATCCTTAACACTCTAAGCCAGCACTGCCCCCTGAATTATTATGGAGACAAAGTGTTTTTTAAAATGGCATACCGTTGCAGTGATAAAGTGCTTGCCCTATCATCTGGGGATCGCTACTTCGATTCCCAGGTGATGCTGTAGCCTCCCGCAGCTGGGGGCTTAGACAGTGCTGATTGGCCAAACTCTCTAAGCAGTGTGGGATAGGACGCATTTAGTGCTCTCACATGAGTCAAGCCTCCAATCATGAGCGTCTGTGAGGTCACGAAGTGGTCGGTTAGTGCTGTCCTCCAAGTGTATTACGCTGCCCCCAACAGTGCGTGAAAAAAAGATGCGGTTGGTGGTGATAGTCTTTGGCCCTCCCCGTCTGGTAGTAGTAGCCTTCATGTGGGAGTCCCCCAGTGAAGGGTGGGAATTGGATACGACTAAATTAGGGAGAAAATCGGGAGGAAAAATAAAGAAAATTACATGAGAAGTTATCAGATGTGTTTTGTTTTTTTTTTTGTTAAAATGTGTCCATGACTAGTAATGAATGTGCGCTTTATTAGTTAACTGCTCTCCTCAGTAATGTGTTCCACCCGACCTACAATTAATGAAATAAATGACTGTAGAACACCTTGGACAAGGAGTGACGCATATTGTTAAATGTTCCAGTGGTGCTATCCGCTGTGCTAGCATCCACTATTAACCCTCATAGAATGCCTCTCCTCCAGTCAGACTACTTGAGCAGAACTAATTGTTGTATAAGGTATCATATAACTTTTACCGTTACAATGCAATATAGCTTTTTGGAGCAAGCATCTCAAAAACAACTTCATGAGATTGAAGTAGGCAAGCCTCCAAGGTGAAAAATAATGATTGAGCCCCATTCCAGTTTGTACTTGTGGAGGTTCTCTAAGGGCTGACAAGTGTCACAATTGAAGAGCTACAGCGACAGCTCACTCCACCTATACAGCACATGGTCTCAAATTAATTGCCAGGAGAATGCGAGCTGTCATGTATTAGCGCCAACACATCACAAAACCAGGAATAATTTCATGCCACAAGCATTTTAGAATAAATTAGGGCTGAGGAAAAAAATAAACCATAAAGATGCACAGACAAACACAATGAAACAAAAAATATGCTAATATTAATACATAAAGTCCCTATTATCTCTCAGGGGACAGAAAAACAGTCTGATGATTCAGAATCCGATGATTTTTTTCCCTACCAGGTCAAATGCTTGCATTTTAAAGAATCTTTCCATGAATTACAGAAATGAGGGCAAATATAAATCCTTCAGGAGTGCTTAGTCAAGATGGCAGTTCACTAGAATAAATACCTAGAATACATAAAGATGCATGATTTCATAACTACAGCTAGAAATGCATCATTAATCACCCAGTTTACATTAAACAAAATATGTCAGAGGTGCTCCTATGATTTTTGTTCACTATAAGTCCATGATGTACACTCAGGAATTCAAATCAATATTTTCCTCTTGATTTGAGGAAAATCGGTATTAATTTAATTGTAAACTAGCACACTACAAGAGGTAATTTATTATTATTATTACTATTATTATTATTATTAGGATCAGGATCAATGGTTATTTAGGAGTGTCATGTGAGAGAGAGAGAGAGAGAGAGAGCAAAACAGTTATGCTAACATTTATAAAATCTCTAAGCTGAATGATGATTTTGTGCAAACGGGGTCTCTAGCAGGACTATGACATCATAACTAAAAAGGAGTGCCAGAAGGAAACACGGACTGGAGGGCTTTTTGGAAAGTAAAGCAACCAGTCACTTTTTCATTAACAAACCTTAGTGATCAATAAGAGTGGGTTTTCATAGTCAGACTGTAGTTTTCATAATACAAGGTACCAACAAACAGTCTGCACCCTTTGATCGAAGTCAGCATGCTGGATCATAAAACAATAGTAGTTCACTCAGAAACTGTGATGTAAGACCATTTAGTGCTTGATAGGTTAACGCAGTATTTAAAAATTAATGTGACATTTCACTGGGAGCCAGTGCAGTGGGGGTAGATGGGGATGTGCTCATATCTTCTGGTTCTAGTAAGGACTCTGGCTGCTATTGTCTAATGTCCTTAACACATTACTCAACTTTGCTAAGCTGGTGTCTCTCATCTGGCTTTGCTAAGGCTAAGGTCTAATTACCCAGAGGAATCATCTAGAGAAGAAATAGCAGTGGGCCTAAAACAGAACCTTGTGAAACACCCAACTTCACTTTGGTGCACAGAAAATTTACGCCGTTTACATCTGCAAACTGAGTAAATAGTCAGATAGGAACTGAGTTAGAAGTGGGCAGCTTTTAATCCATCAAGGATAATAGTATGATTAGTGGTGTCAAAAACTGCACTAATTCTAGCAAAACAAGCAAGATATTTTTAGGATATTAGAGATAAAGGGGAGGGTGGCTGACAAGGGATCGAGGTCAGGTTTTGTAATTAATCAGTGTTTAACTTCTAATATAAAAGATTTATATAACTATTGTTGAGTGCTGAGTGAAGAATTTAGTAATTTAAAGGGGGTTCAATTATTTCTGGTATTCTTCTGGTATTATATCTGATATCTGTTTAAATAACCGTGTAGGTGCAGGGTCTAGTACACAAGTTAATAATTTTGCTGATGTACTTAGCTATAGAACTTAGCTCAGTCTCTTGAAAGAGAGTAAAATATTCTAACTAAATTCTCACCCACATCATTATTTATTAAACTGTCTGACATTAAAGCCTTAATTATTTCCCTGTAAAATGTATTAAGCCCTCCTTACTACATGGTATTGATGTGCATGTTTCTGTACTGGTCTTATTCCTAGTTAATTTTGTTACAGTTTTAAATAAGAATCTAGGATTATTACCGTTACCTACTGTAATAATGGAAAGATACAGTTGTGCTCAAAAGTTTGCATACCTTGGTAGAATTGGCAAGATGTTTACCATTTTTCTACCTAACTTTACTATGAATAAAATCCTGGCCTCGGCTGATGAAGACAGCTGTTCTGAGAACTTGTGACTGTAGTCACACAAATAGTTCAGGACTGGAATTTCTGACACTCTATGTGAGCCTCCAATAACGACCTAGACTCCATATTATCTTAATCCTAATTATGTTATACTAACTTCTATCCGCCTACCAAACAGTATGACTGTACAACAATTTATGCTATCCGTTATCACCCAAATGAGGATCCCTGTTGGGTCTGGTTCCTCTCAAGGTTTCTTTCAATTGCCAGCTCGGAGAGTTTTTCCTTGCCACCATTGCCCTTGTCTTGCTTATCAGGGAAAATCTAATGATTTTGATTCATATATCGCTTGATACTCACCTTTCATGCACATTTTCATAATTTTCCCTTGATTGTGTAAAGCTGTTTTGTATACAAATAATATAAATATAAATAATATAAATAATATAAATAATATAAATACGTATGTCTAATAGGACTCAAGTTTATGTAAGGCCAAACAGAATAGCATAATCATCAAACAAAACATGACAATAAATAAAATGAGGAGATAATCCCTGTTCAAAAATTTGCCTACCTCACTCACTCACTCACTCACTCACTCACTCATCGTCAATACCGCTTTATCCTGTATTCAGGGTCGCGGGGACCTGGAGCCTATCCCAGGAGGCTTAGGGCACGAGGAGGGGTACACCCTTGACTCACTCATTGGGTTGGGTGCCTATCCATCACAGGGCACACACATACACTCACTCACACACTCATTCACACACACTGTAAACCTGAGTAGGTTGGCAAAACTCAAAAAATTTGAGGTAATGAGTTACATCAATTTTTTTAAGTAATGATGTTTCCAATTTTAAGTAAACAGAACTATCAGTTTTTGAGTTTGTTGCAAATCAAATAAATTGCTGTTGACACAGCAGACAATCCGGCCGGCACACAAGCTTGGCACTGGTTTTACACCTGATGCAACCCTTCCATTGTCTCTGGGCTTGGGACAGATACTTCATCCAGTTGTTGGGAATCAAACCCAGGCCTTTCACATGGCAGGCGAAACACCTACCACTGAGCCACCAGTGCCCTATTGCCCTGATGACGTCAGACACAAAATCACTAATCTAAAAGATTAGAGAGAAACTGGAGCGGGCACGGTGGCTTAGTGGTTAGCACTGTCACCTTGCACCTCCAGGGTCCTTGTTTTTGAGCAGTCTGTTTGAAGGTGCATGTTTGATTTTTATAACAGAATGATAGTTTTTTAAGTGAAGCTATATCATCTGAGGTCTCACTAAATGTTGACTCTAAGCATTTAACTGACTGATCAAGTTCTTTGCAGTTCAGACGGTGATCCAATAATAGCTGATAACTGTGGGAGATTACTGATAAAGCTCTGTGCAGTACTTGATGTGAATGTATGTTCAATGCCGTAGAAGGACAATGTATATACATTATGTAAAGCACTCTCTGTGTCTGGGGTAGTCTGGGGCAGACACAGAGAAAACGTTGTGGTGCTCAAATAGGTGCAATCTATATTAACACTCAATATCTCCGTTTTTAGTGCATAAAAGGTACAGGAGTGTGGGAGTGTGGAGCTTGTCTGAGGAGGGGGATAGTGTAACAGCAGCAGGTGGTCGAGAAAGTCACGAATGAGGCAGCTGGGTTGAGGTGAAATATCCTCCAGTATGCTCTTTACCTTGATCAAATCACTTCGGGGCTCTCAGAGTCTGAAAGAAGTCAACAACAAAGTAATCTAAATTTACTTCTTGTACACTCACCAATCCTCCACTCTGGTCTCTTTTTATAGCCAGGCTTTGACTTCAGGACGTTGAGTGATAATATAGAGCCAGCCGTGCAGGATTACTGTGCCCCACACCTTTTTTAAGAGCCTTGTCGCTGGCCTTGGTGCTACCCGTTTTGCTGTGCGAGAAGCTGTTGTACTATTTTATATAAGGAGTTGACCTATGGCCCACAATTACTACTAAGACACACTTTATTTAAGATGAAATAATGATCTAAAGTTACTTCAGACCTACTGTATAAAGTCACTATACAGTCTGTATAGTCTGTCATGCTATGCACTGATAACAGTCCTTAGCATTAGGCAAATATAGCTGCAGATGAACAACAATCAACTTTTATCAAAATGTTCATTGAGGTTTGAGGTTTTGGGGTATTCGCTTATGCGAGCTCTGTTAAGGTTCTGCCATTTTAGTTGGGTTGAGGTCTGTTTTTTGACACAATTTTGACGAAGCTTTATCTGTCAGACAGGTGGCCTCACATTTGTCTCTAGAATATTCTTGTATACAGAGGAGTTCATGGTTGACTCAATGACTGCAAGGTTCCCAGGTCCTGTAATCACCCCTCTACCTCCCATGTTTCTGCTGAAATGTTGTTTGGTCCATTGTTTGAGAAGCCTTAAGGTTTGCTCAGATGTAGTTTTTTGGATTGCATTTGTGCTTTAATGTTTGTTTGTTTGTTTGTTTGTTTGTTTGTTTTTACCAATTTTAAGCAAACTGTACACATGCAGTCTTCTCCTACTTGTGCTGTCATAGACATTTAATATGTTAAGTGAGGCCTGTTTCTATTTCTTTTATTTCTCTGAGCATTGCATGGTGTCAGTCTTTATCCAGACTGTCAGGATAAAGCAGGTAATGAAGATACAATTAATGACTGGTAATTCAATTAAATATTAATATTAAGTAAAATTTTAATATGATTGTATGTGTTTAGCTTCTGTGTGATGTGTAAGTTCCTTTAAGGTGACACTAATTAATAGTTCTCTGAGTGAAGTTGAGCTATGAATAACTGTATAACTATAGTACAATAGCACTGTATAACATGGGACCAATTTTATTCTATTTAAATATATATTAAACAATGTTCATATACAAGGGTGAGTAAAAAAAAAATCTTCCCTCAAGCTGTAGAATTTATGTTAATTAACTTTAAAAAAAATACAAATACGTACTTTGTAGGCATAGTCTCCTTGCTTTTCGATACCTTTTTACCATTTGTCAACAAGCTTTCCATTCCATCATTACAAAAATGTGTAAGGCTGAGCTACAAGCCACGAATGCATCGCTGTCCTCACTTCTTCATCAAACAGGTGAAAGTCATATGGAGCAAGATCAGGACTATAGGGAGGGTGCTTTAACACCTCAAAACGAAGTTTTGGCAGAGTGTCGACAGTGTGGGTAGAAGTGTGCAGACATACTGTAAAGCGTTGAGGGGGTTTTCAGAAAAAGGTCACAGACACGAGGGCTGATGCAGACACAAAAGGTGCGTTTAATTCTTTTTTTTTTTCTTTTCTCTGCGCCGGAACAAACAAAGGGCGATGTTAGGAGAGTAGGCGAGACTGCAGAGATGACAGGCCCCGGTGTATATTCCTGCCTCAGGCGAGGTGGCACGAGAAATCTTGTGACAGAACGGCCCCCACCCCCAGTCCCCTGAGTGGATCACCACATCATCCAGATATGCAGCTGCGTATGGGCGGTGGTGGCGAAGCATGATGCGGTTTTTTGGCACTCGGGGCATCGCTGACAGAAATTCTTTACTTCGGCTTCCAAACCTGGCCAGTGAAATCTGTCTTTAATTTTTTCTTTAGTATTTCTTTCTCCGAGATGGCCGCCGAGAGGGTGCGTGTGCACGAGGTGCAGGACGGCTTCCGTTTTACCTTGAGGAACGACTAGTAGGTCCCGGGGTTCCCCTCTTCATTCAGTGTGATAATACAGAAGTCCGTTTTTTTCCAGAAAGTATGAAGTCGGCTTCCCTTTCTCGTTTCCTTCCGTCACCCCTGCCTGCCGCACCTGACTCCAGCAGTGTTTTAGTCTCTGGTCTTCATGTTGCAGCCGGGCAAAGTTGCCGGCTTTTTGCACCTGCTGAGACAGGGAAAGAAAGGGATTAATTTGGGGGCTTTCCTCACCTTCTGCCTCCGCGTCTGCTTCCTCCTCTGTCTGTGCGAGCCATGCCGGTCGGGACGTCACAGGGTTCGATTTTCGCTGGGTCTTTGCGATTTTTTTTCTGGGCATATTCCCGGCCAGTCTCGTCCTAGTAACAATGGGACTGAGAGGTTTGGCATGATCCCGGCTATTACAGTGTACTTTTCTCAGACCTGCTTTCCGGAGTTCTTCTAGTACTACCTTGAGATGATGCAAGTGTTCAGCCCAGTCCCCTGAGTGGATCACCACATCATCCAGATATGCAGCTGCGTATGGGCGGTGGTGGCGAAGCATGATGTCCATTAGTCTCTGAAATGTAGCTGGAGCCCCGTGAAGCCCGAACGGTAGCACACGATACTGCCAGTGGCCCTGTCCGGTGGAGAAAGCCGTTTTCTCTTTAGCCTCTGGTGTCAGAGCTACCTGCCAATATCCTTTTGTGAGGTCGAGGGTAGATATGAACCTGGACTTTCCCAGTCTATCGATGAGATCATCCACTTGGGGTAAAGGGTACGCATCGAATTCCGAAATCTGATTTACGTGTCTGAAATCGTTACAAATTCTGAGCGACCCATCGGGCTTAGGTACCGCTACTATGGGGCTGGACCAGGGACTAATCGACTCCTCTATTATGCCATTTTGAAGCATATTTTCCACCTCAGCTTCGATGGCACGGCGGCGGGCCTCCGGGACTCGGTACGGTCTTTGACGGATAATCATGCCAGGCGGTGTTTTAATGTCGTGCCGTACCAGATGTCTTAGCCTCGGGTCCGTAGAGAACACATCCTGGAACTGATCGAGGAGTTCATTCAGGTCCTGGTGTTGTGCCTTTGTTAAGTCCTCTCCCCTCTGCACCATTTCGCGACCTGCAACTGAGGATGAAAGAGCAGCGAGAGCTGAGACGCGCGGCAACGGTTCAATCCAGCGTTCAGTAAATGTATGTGGTAAAGCTGGGTATGTTTTTTCTTACCAGGCTGCTGCAGGCGGTAGTTTACTGGTCCCACTCTTTCTATCACTGTATAGGGTCCTTGCCACCGAGCGAGGAATTTGCATTTGGCACTGGGGAGGAGCAATAGTACACGATCTCCCGGCTGGAATTCGCGCGGTTGTGTCGAGTGATTGTATGCACGCTGTTGTTCTGTTTGCGCTTTTTCCATGTGTTCCCGAACTATGGGGAGTACTTTATTATTTTTTTATGCAAGTCTTGTACATACTCGACTACAGAACGAAAAGGCGATGGCTGCTTCTCCCACGCTTCCTTTGCAACATCTAGGAGTCCTCGCGGTCTTCTCCCAAATAGAAGCTCAAACGGGGTGAAACCGGTGGAGGCTTGGGGAAAGAGAACATACGGGAGTAGGTGGTCCCAGTTCCGACCTCCCTCATCCACTACTCGCCGTAACATCCTTTTTAGCATCTGATTGAATCTCTCCACGAGCCCATCCGTTTGTGGATGGTATACAGAGGTGCGCAGCTGTTTAACCTGCAGCAGTCGGCAGACATCAGCCATCAGTTTAGACATGAACGGTGTCCCCTGGTCTGTCAGTATTTCCTTTGGAAGACCAACCCGGCTGAATAATAGCACTAACTCCGCAGTGGGACCGCCTCGGGGTAACGCGTGGCATAGTCAACAATAACTAGGATGTGTTCATGTCCTTTCGACGACTTTGGGAGTGGGCCGATGAGATCCATCCCGATGCGTTCGAAGGGGACGCTGATAATAGGCAGTGGGACTAGAGGGGCGGGGCCGGCTTCTGTGGAGCGGTTTTTTGGCACTCGGGGCATCGCTGACAGAAATTCTTTACTTCGGCTTCCAAACCTGGCCAGTGAAATCTGTCTTTAATTTTTTCTTTAGTATTTCTTTCTCCGAGATGGCCACCGAGAGGGTGCGTGTGCGCGAGGTGCAGGATGGCTTCCGTTTTACCTTGAGGAAAGACTAGTAGGTCCCGGGGTTCCCCTCTTCGTTCAGTGTGATAATACAGAAGTCCGTTTTTTTTCCAGAAAGTATGAAGTCGGCTTCCCTTTCTCGTTTCCTTCCGTCACCCCTGCCTGCCGCACCGGATTCCAACAGTGTTTTAGTCTCTGGTCTTCATATTGCAGCCGGGCAAAGTTGCCGGCTTTTTGCACCTGCTGAGACAGGGAAAGAAAGGGATTAATTTGGGGGCTTTCCTCACCTTCTGCCTCCGCGTCTGCTTCCTCCTCTGTCTGTGTGAGCCATGCCGGTCGGGACGTCACAGGTTTCGATTTTCGCTGGGTCTTTGCGATTTTTTTTTTCTGTTTCTGACTTTTTTTTCTGGGCATATTCCCGGCCAGTCTCGTCCTAGTAACAATGGGACTGGGAGGTTTGGCATGATCCCGGCTATTACAGTGTACTTTTCTCTCTCGTCCTCGACCACAAACCGTGCCGCTGGGACCTCTCTCCGGTCACCGTGTACACAAGTGATGGGGAGGGTTTCACACAGCCGCGCACCTGCGGGGACGACTGAAGGGCGGGCTAGCATGACAGCGCTCCCTGTGTCTATGAGGGCTGGGAGTGGGGCTCCGCCAACTCGGACCCAGTGGGTGGGAGCAGGGAGGTGATTTTTCTCCCGTCGACTTTCCGCCCAAAGGCCCCGGGAAGAGGCTGTGCGAGAGAGATCTGGCTCTGTAGGCATTGGTTAATCCTGCGGCGTCTCTGACCGGGCCGCTCGGGGAAAGGACTCGCGTCGATGAGGTGGTACATATGGCTGAGGGCTTCTCTCTAAAAACCGTTTTCTTTCTGGCCCTAGAGAGAGTGTGGCCAACGCACATTCTAACGCTTCGGTCATTTTCCGGAGGGAGGACGGAGCTCTCATACCCACTACTTTTCTCTCTTCCCTCGGCAGGGCCCGCATTACTCTGTCCATGACTACACGGTCTGTAACTTCCTTGGCCGTCAGAGTTTCCGGCTGCAGCCACCGGGCGGCGATTTTAGACAGTTTATCGAGCTGTGCACGTGGAGGGACTTGTGAGTCATAAGCCCAGTGGTGGAATTCTAGGGCAGCCTGAGTGCTGGACAATCCACAACGCGGTAAAATTTTGGCTTTAAACAACTCATAGTCCTCCGCATCGTCCGCCGGGAGGGCAAAGTACGCTCTTTGTGCTTCCCCAGTTAAAAAAGGAACTAAGATATTGCTCCACTCACGTTTCGGCCATCCTTCTAACTCCGCTGTTCGCTCAAACGTCTGAAGGTATGACTCAAATTCAAATTCAAATTTCAAATTCAAATTTTTATTTGTCACATGCACAGTCATACACAGTACGATATGCAGTGAAATGCTTAGGCGACTGCCTGTGACCTTAGAATAAAGAAATGAATATAACAGAAAGTAGAAATAGATTTAACTAAGAATAAGATAATAAAATATATGTACAGTAAAAATATACAATTTCCAATAGGAAAAATAAGAAAAATAAGAAAAATATAGAGAATTAAAAAAATGTACGAAAAATATGTATACAATATAAGGAATATAAGAGAGCCTAGGTGTACCTAGGTGTACAGTATAGAGAATATGAGATATAAATAGAGATGTCCAGTGGGTGTGCAAGTATGCTGTAAAGTAAAGTGTTTTGTACTTAAAGTGACTTGTGCTTTTTTATAGAATAAATAGTAATGTAGTGTGCAATGGTTGTCCCAAGATACATGAGTGTGGATGTGTAAAGTGCGTCAGTCAGTACATTTGGTGCGCTTGTTGAGAGACCGTATTGCCTGCGGGTAGAAGCTCCTCTTCAGTCTCTCTGTATTGGCTTTCAGGGAGCGGAATCGCTTTCCTGACCTCAACAGAGAGAACAGTCCATTGCTGGGGTGGCTGAGGTCCTTCACGATCTTCCTGGCCTTAGTCCAGCACCGCGTGTTGTAGATCGAGTGCAGGTCAGGGAGCTCGGTGTGGATGATGTGCTCAGCTGATCGCACCACTCTCTGTAGAGCTCGTCTGTCCTGCATGGTGCTGTTCCCGAACCAGGTCGTGATGTTTCCCATCAGGATGCTCTCTATGGTGCAGGAGTAAAAGTTCCTGAGCACCTTGGAGGGCAGCCTAAAGTCTCTCAAGCGCCTGAGGTGGTAGAGACGCTGTCGGGCTTCTTCACCACGGTGTTGGTGTGACAGGACCATGACAGGTCCTGTTTGATGTGGACACAGAGGTATCTGAAGGTGTCTACTCTCTCCACTGGGCTGTTGTTGATGACAGGGGTCTGGTAGTTCCTCTCCTGCTTTGTGCTAAAGTCTACTACCAATTCCTTCGTCTTGCTGACGTTTAGAAGGAGATTGTTCCTCTGGCACCAGGTCTCCAGATTTCCAATCTCCTCCAGGTAGGCCATCTCATCATTGTCAGTGATCAGGCCCACCACGACGGTGTCGTCAGCAAACTTGATGATGGTGGTGGAGTTAGTAGAGGCTACACAGTCATGTGTGTACAGAGAGTACAGCAGGGGGCTCAGAACACAACCCTGTGGTGCTCCAGTGCTGAGCGTGAGGGAGGCTGAGACATGTCCGCCCATCCTTACTGCCTGTGGTCTGCCAGTTAGGAAGTTGGAGATCCACTGACACAGAGATGAGCTGAGTCCCAGGTGCTCCAGCTTGGTGGTGAGTGTGGAGGGAATTATGGTATTAAATGCTGAGCTGTAGTCGATGAAGAGCATTTTAACA